>JMFS01057142.1:0-44101 GCA_000699545.1 Podiceps cristatus | reverse complement strand
GGGGAGGGGGGGGAACCACTTAGCCACTGCCAGCTCGCAGTGGTCTGGATGCTGTGTAATGTAATTCCTTGCTCTTGTTCTCCAGAGGATGTTTGGTTCAGTATGTTTTCAGTCTGGTGCTTGTAAAACCTGTCCCGTGGCCAGCACTGAGAATGAAATCTCTTTGAGAGGTACAGCCTGGACAAAATTTCCAGACCCCGCGCACGCAGAAGGAAACTTCTGTGACGGAGGGGATGGTATTTTCAACTCTCCTCTGAACTCTGCATTCAGAGCTCGCTAAGCATCCTTGCTCTCATTTAATTGAGGCTGAACTATAGCTCATACTCTCTGGATGTCAGCTGTAGGTGTGGGGTGTTTTATTCCCAGAAGTATTCCTGACCTGTCCAGTGAGTCATCTGTCCTGTTTAATACTTATTTGAGAAAATACTCTTGTCCTTTGTAGAAATGGGGAAGTTTCTAACTGTCTGTAAGTCCATTCACGTGTGATGAAGCTGCAGGAACATGAGGTGTTCTTATGCAGCTATCTTTAATTATGAATATTTTTAACAGTATACCTACTAAAGCCTTATGCTTCCAAAGTAAGATCTTAAGAAGATATGAGAATTGTAGTATTTCCCAGCAGAAGCTGAGTTGCCAGTAGCCTTTCAATTTGCACAGCATTCAAAATGCTTACCATCAATAGCTAATTTTTGTGAAGTGTTTAGCCTCTGATGGAAAGAGAATTTTAAAATTTAGTTCTGTGCTTGCCCATTTTTATTGTATAGGGCAAATTGGCAGAAGAGAAGATATATAAATTATGATTATTATAATCAATAACCATCAGAACCAAACGTTTCATTATGCTGTCTGGTAAAGCTATTGTATGCTGTCATGCTGTGCACTTCAAATGACATCACAGAACAGGAATATTTGTGATTATTCCAGAATAATGGTAACTAGGCTAAAAGATAAAAGATTGTATTTGATAGCATGAGGCCTGGCTGATTGTTTAAATAAAGCTCTAATGCAGAACTGTTCTGATAGCAAATAGAGAATTGTGCCAAGAAACCGAAATATTCTCAGACTAATTTGGTATTTGTTGCCATTCTTTAAGTGAACTACATCTAGAAGTTATTCTGATAAATATATCTAGAAAGGAATACTTCATGTATTAGAGATTGCAAATACAATATATGTTAGTGGCAGTTGCAACAGTGCAGTGAAGTGTTGTTAAGAGTTTTACAGCTATTTCCTTTCTCCTGTGCATCCCTTGCTGTCCGAAAAGCAGGATAGGAGAAATTCACACTGTATTTTCTAGTTAAATGTTAGGTAGCTCCCCATTCAACATCCCCTAGGCTAACATTTGAGAGCATGCTTAATTACAAGCACCCACTTAAGTGCCACTGACTTCAGGGAGACTTTTCCTTGAAGTCCCACTGTGTATCATGTCTTCATTTCTTACCTAAAAACAAATTTCGGTCGCAGTATTTTGAAATATATTTTTATGTCTAGAACCCTTTTACATACAGTGAACTAGAGCCTCTAGTAATTCACTGTGCCTCTCCTTACTGAAGTGGAGTAGTGTTGGTTTATCCTGGGTGAGGAGGTGACTTACTGTATTAACATAAGCAGTAAGTAAAATGCATGTTGACTTGCCAGTGTGACTGGTGCGTAGTTGTGGAAGGCTGTGCAGCAAGTAGAATGAAAAGCTACGTGCAGGTGACTGGTGTGTGATGTTACTGCTTGTGTGGCATTCTCTGTGCAGCATTTCTTGGGAGACATCTGGGATGCATTTTGCTTTGGGGGGTCAGTTTGAAGTGATACTGCAATGCAAGGTCTGTTTCTGTTTTATTTCATTTTCTGTAACACCTATAGGTAAATGCAACTGAAAAGGCTTTTGTGATGCTGCTTTCCCCTCACACTGCAATTTTCTCTTCCTCTCCTTACGCTGGGATTAAACCTCAATGGCATGAATAGCTCTTGTGTAGCAAAGTAGTTTAAAGTGATAATTCCATTTTTGGGGTGGTGAAGCATAGCATAGAAATAAAAATACACAAATAAATTCTTCAAAACAATCAGATAATAATTGGATAAATATAGACATGCACAGCTGTGTTTTGAATGCAGCGTTTTCCAGATCTTGCTACAGTAATTTTGTAGCCAGGGTAGCTTCAAAGTGGCTACATCCACTTTCATGTAACACACGGAGAATTTTTTCTGGTTTTGTAATTGCCTAGTCATTCAAGTTCTGGAGACCACAGTACAAGGAGAACTTCTAAAACTGTTCTGGATTTACAGAAGTAGGACAAATCATGCGGAAGGTTCTTTTGCTTACATGCCTGTGCTGTTGCACAGATCACATGCACTTTTTCACATTAACCTTCTTCGTCCTCCAACTGCCTTGCTTTCCAGATTTGACGTAGTTTGAGCCCCTGTAGTTTCACCTCATTGTCAGAGTTCACTGGTATCACTAGAAGAGGAATTAACTGGGCCATAGGCTGGCAATAAAAGCACATTAGTAGTTTGTAAGTCCAATGGAGGTATGAAGGTAACATCTATATAATATACTCCTGTGTTTTGTGGTCTGATTGGGAAAATGACTGCAACTGGACAAATTGCAGTGCTGAAGCCAAAGCAAGATTTAAAAGAAAAAGATGCAAATGTTTTATTGTCTTGCTGCAGTTGATGATGACACTGAGGCAGTGGGCTAGTGAGTGATAATCAGTTGCTTGTCACTCCCAAGGGTGCTAGCTGGACATCCGCAGAAGTGATGAAATTTGCCTGAAAACACTTTTCCGTGGGAAACTTGGAAGTAAGCTAATAATCTTCAATTACTTGAAATATTTCCTATATTTACCCTTCAGGAAAAAGAAACCAAAATTGTGACTTGCTGTTCTGGACCTTTGTTAATATTGGTGGGAAAGGTGTGGTTCAATGCCATTTCTGTGACTGAAAATCTTGTGTTAGCCTAGGCCACACGAGGTGTTTTGGCCGTGGAAATGGCATGTTCCACACACACCAGCTGCTCTCCCTCCCCTTCAGCACTTTCTTGTGGCATCCCAGTCATGATGAGAGGGGTGGCCCTGGCCAGGAACCATTGCATCCAGTCACATAGGCGGGCCTGCACTACTCTATCAGGTATGTTTCGACTGCATCCAGGCACAGCAAGCTATGCATTAGATTGTTTTCTGAAGAGTTTGAGCATCTGGAGACTGTGTCCAATAATCAGCAGAGCATCTGAATTTGAGGCTTGCCTTTCAAAGCTAAAGTCAGACCCTGTGTTATTGCCTAAGCTCCATGTATTGTGTGTGTGTGTAGAGAGCTGACAGCCTCAGAACAGGATTAGCAAAATCTGTCATGCAGTGAATCCTGAGGACGTAAGATTTCTGAGTCTCACGCTACTGCAGCCCTCGGGCAGAGCCGTAATGTGCCCTCTCTGGCTGATGGGCATTCACAGCCCATCACCCCAAAGCATTGCTTGTGTCCATTCTCAGAGCAAAACAAAATCAAAGACAACACCCTACCAAGGCTTGCTTCTTTCTGTGAAAGGTGTGGGATTTTCCTCCATGGGGACTGCTTGCCCGAGGTGGGAGCCCCAGAGGGACCCTCTCCTTAAGCTGGGAGGGCACAATCCACTGTGCCGGTGTCACAGGGTGCCTTGACCATGCTGCCCTGTACCGCAGGAGCGAGGCTTTGGAGAGTGCAAGCTGCCCTGTGCCTCGTGGGAAGGGGCAGTTCCTTGCTCCTTGTTGCAGGACTGTTTCACTTTTCTAGATGCACTGCTAAACTAGAGAAAAAAAAATCTGCATTTTAAAGATTTAAATAAAGATGAAAATAGCAGTTGGGGAGCCTGTGGTGCTGGCTTCTGTTAGGTAGCGAGTGCCAGGTGCTGACATTTGTAATGGTTTAATAATTTGTATGCATTACAGTAAAGCCAGTCTTGAAGAGGAACTTACAAGAAGGGTCGTGCTACAAGCAGGTTTGATAAGATCTTCTCTCTGCTTGGAGAGTCAGCTTTAAAACAATTGTAACCCTGAAATAGTTTTCTTCTTGCTGTTTATATGTAAAATAATGTATTATTGCATGATTTCACAGGAACCAGAAAGAGGTTTTTATTATTATTACTTTGTTTCTCCCTCTTTTGGCATTTAATTGTACTTTATCCTATGTAGTAAATGTTACCTAATGTTTGTAATCACTTATAATATGACTGTCTTCTAATGTTTGAGTTTACATACAGCAAGCAAAGTAATTTTAATAAATGCTGATAATAAAATCACAATATCAGAAGAGCAAGCACTTAGTGCCTATAAAATGACACTAAGTTCATTATTTGCAAATTACCTAGATGCTAATTTGGTTGTGGCCTTCAAGAGCATTCGGCTTCTTAGTAGGCAGGAAACATGCAACGTTTGATCGCTGCTTCCAGAGCACCTTTCCGTCAGCTTAGCTTTGAACTTCTGTTGGCTCTTGTATCACAATGCTTATCATGTAGCTGTGTCTTACAAAGGTCAAAAAGTTGGTCTTGACTAATAGTTGGGGAAAAAAAAAAAAGGGGGGGGGGCAAAAAAGGAAAAGACAATTTAAATAACAAATGAATGAAGCTTTATCAGTAAGTGCCAAATCAGGCTCGCGGTAACCTTTCTCAAAGCCTGCTGTCTATTCCTTTTCCTGTGAAAACACAGAAGTGTAGTGCAAATGGAGGTTGTTGCCTTTTCATTTTAGACATGAAACTGATGACCAACATACCGTTCTCATTCATTCTTTCTTTTCCAGTCAAATAGCTTTGTATTTTTTATAGCCCAGCCTTTCAAAACTGGCGCGGTGACATGAAACTGTTGATGTTTTCTATCTCTTTAAATTTTGATGTGCAGCATAAGTTAAAACACACCCAGGTCTCTGTTCTGGACTTCTTGTGTCACCCTGTGCAGGAGGCCCTTTCTGCCAAGCATAAGGTTTGGCTGGTGGTGTTTTTCTCTCTCCATCATATGGCAGTTTGGTAGCCTGGGCCAGAAAGTGCTGGTGATGTGTAAGTGCTGTTATTGTCAGTGATTTGGTTGCTTATGTGTAAGATTTAGCATGCATATAACTTGGCCATTCATAAGGAGATTATTTAGTTCATCATGGTTGGGTTTGTTTCAAAGGTACCTGATAGATTGCAGGTTGTACCATGCAGGAGGAGCTGCCCCAGTTGCAGCTGGGGAGGTCTGTGGGTTTTTGGCAAGTGGATGTTTTCTGGGCAGAGCTCCTCTGGGCTTCCTGCAGGAGGATTGCTAATCCTGGCGTGGCTCCAGCTCACATGAGGCAAACGAACGGACTTGGAAAGTACGAAAGCTTCAGAGAAACTAAACCTCAAATGAAACTCTTGTTTGGGGTCATACTCTGCAGTAGTGACCATGAGGAACTCTTCTATAAGAGATACGTATGAGTAGCCTATGTACCTGACTAAGCAGCTCAGTATCATGACTGATCCACAGGTCTATGCCACTTTTGACCATTACCTGAAAATTCACTCTAAAGGCCATGCATTTAAAATATGAGAGCATTATTTCAAATTACATTTACTCCAGAGTGAATTGGGAAGCTTTGGCATAGCGCCTAGTTTACACTAAGCCTGCCAGCAGAGGAAGTTAATCAAGAATTGTTGGTCTAAGGTGAATTCTTGCTCTGTTTTAGCTTGAGTGACTTTCCATGGTAGACAGTCCTATATCTTGAGCTAATCTGTTCAACTCCAGGATTAGGTTGTGTATTTTCAAAAGCATGATTTCCTTGAAGACTCTCCTAGAACAGCCAGCTGAGCCTGTCTGCTTTCTCCTTCCCAGCTGTGTTGCTGGGCGCAACCACAAACTCCAACACCAAATACTGGCATCATTTGGAAAATGTCATCCATTTGCTGTGCTGAAGTTGTTCCTTGTGAGAGAGTGTGAGTCTGAGGCTCCCCAGTAGGAGAGTGGGTGGTGCAGAGTCAGTCATGGACCTGGGGTGTCCCGGCTTGCAGTTTTTGTGGGTTATTTTTTTTTTTTTTGGCGCTTTTTTGTGTGTGTGAGATCATCAACCCCCTTCCCCTTCAAGATCTTAGCTGGTCATGAAAATACAGCATTAGCAGGCTGTGGAAGCTCATCCTGAGAAATTCAAGCCATAGAGGGTCAACGGGGCTTGCTGCTTGGCCTAGAGGGAGGTTTGCTGTCTGGTGGAGATGCTCTTTTCCCAAAAGAATGTTTATTATTTCTTTAAGTGTCTGTGTCCCTCTTCAGTCCTTCCTGCCCTCCCTTGTCACCTACTGACGTAACTGTTGTGGCTCTGACAACATAAGCTTTTTCTCCTAGGTTTCATGTTCTTAATTAGGTTTTAACTTTTAGTTTGATGTTTTCCATTATCTGAATGTTTTTGAAACTGAGATTGCTTAATGTCTGTCTTCCCTCTGTGACTGTATTTTGTTCCCTATAGATGAAGGTATTGGCTGGAGTAGAACACTTTTTGGCGTCCTTATTTCCATTGTCGTCTGTCCTTGTGATGTTGTATGTATCTGAATAACAAAGTATTTTGATGTCTGAAACAATAGAGTGGGGGTTAAATTCTGTCAGTGCTGTGTTCTTGGAAAATGCAGTATTTTCTATTCACATTCAAAGTTATAGGACTTGGGCTGAAACTAAACTTGTGGCTTGTCTTTCTAGTTATGAAACTGTTGTTTTCACTAGATATTTTGAAATCTTGTATGTTTCCATAAGGGAAAATAATTTACAGAGCTGGGTAATAGCCCTTACTCAGTAAAGCACAGTAAGACTTGCAAGTTAGGCTGTTACATCAACGTGAACACTCCCATGCTTCTTCCCTGATTCTGGCCCTTGATGCAAACACATTTGCTTATAATTTCAGTGAATTGACTTTTGCTGTCTTAATAGGCTTTTTAATTATTTATTGGCAGTAATGCTGAGAGGGAGTGCGTTTCAAAGATGCATACACTTTAAGTCAACACATGTGAACAGCTACATTTAAAATGCTTGTTTCAGCATTCAGTAGGGAAGAAGGATCCATTAGACCAGTGACAATCACAGGAGTGCAAATGCTGTGCAAAGATGTATAGTGAAATTTCTAAAAATGCTGAAGGAAGTTTCCCAGAGTGCATAAAGGCATCCAGCTCTCATTGCCTTTGAATGAGGCTGAGTAAAAAAAACTTTACTTAGCAGTTAGAAGTTTTGGAGATTTTAAGTGGTTTTTCACTTCAGAACAAAATCAGATCTTTTGATATTTTCATAAAAGGTGAGCAGAAGATACTCTTTAAACACAGTGCTGTGTTATGCACACATGTACCAGAGAAGTCCTAGAAGTTCAGGTGTCCTCCCCACTGACCTGCTGCGGAGCAGAAGGCTGTGTGAATAATGGCAGTCACCAGGTAATACAAATTTCAGAGAGGTCTTTTCTTTAGCAGCCTTTGGAGCATAGTGGAAATGCATCTTATTAAGGGCGAGGAGTAGCATGTGTGCTGCAAACTCCTTAAAGATCCATATACCCCTCAAATTGGGGGGGGTGGGGGAGAAAAGAAAGAAAGATTAGAGCAGGAATTTTATTTTCTCAGCCTCCTAGTTGTCATGTTTTTACCATAAACCTCAACTATGTAATAGCAAAGACTGAATGTCTGCCCAAAGGACCAGTCTGCCTCAGCCTGAGAAATACCAATAGCACATACTTCACTGAGGGTCAGAGCTCTGGCTCAGAGGCTGGGCAGTAGAACAGAAGTGGTAGGTGGTACCTCTGTAAATGCAAGTGCCAGGTAGTGTGACCAATAGCCAGAGGCAAAGTCTTACACTACAGGTTTAATTAAAGAGTCTCAGGGAATATGCATTGTCTGAACATTATAAGGCTCAGCGGGAACTTTGAGTCAAAGCCAAAGGATAAGAAGAATTAAACCACATTTTAACCAGGTACATTACAAGGATTTATATTCTTCGCTGGAGCTGAATAATTGCATTACTGTAGTGCTGTAACTGGTGTTATATATGACCTTATAAAATGTTGTGATCCTTTCAAGCTTTTATTATTAAGTAAAAAATGAAGTATTTTTTCCAGCTATCCCACTTTCGTAGTTTTTCCAAGTTTAAAATTGGTTTTGGAACATATGCTGGTGTAATTGTTCTTTCCAGGCTCATTATTTTTAGGAAAATTTGTATAGCTTACTTCTACACAGGTGTATGAAGACATAATGGTACTAGATGTAGAAGGATAGCTGTAAAGTGCTTTGCTTTTCTTTGCCAAAATTTCATTTGAACGTGAGAAATCATTTCAGGGATTGAGAACAAACTTGTAATTTCAGAGCAAAATATGAAAGCTGCTTCTTTAGTTTAAAATTCTGCTATGTGTTATCAGAGACTAACAAAAGTAATAGGAAACAACATATAGCTTAAAACAAAGCATATCTTGTGTCCGTGCAGTAAAGCATATGTGCATCTAAGCAAGAAAGTGGACAAAAAGGAATGATCACAGTCATTATCAATCAGGTGGAGGAGAAATGAAATCACAAAGCACTTGCAGTATTTTCTTCAAGATCACACCATAAGCCACTAGACAGGTTGCTAAGTTTGTGTATTAGACTTTTTGAATCTCTTCTCCTGTTACTGTTAATTGAGAACCACTTCTTGCAGCCCTTTGTAAGGGTGATGCCAGCTTCTTTTACTGATTGCTGCTGTTGACCTCTGGACAGTGCAGAATGCTAAAATAATAAAATAAAAAAATAATAAATGGTTTGTCTTAGGTAAATGCGGTTAAAGAAATGGAGCTAAATGCAAAGAATGATTCTAGCCAGCTAGCTCTGGCAATGAAGAGAATAAAAGGTGACGGTTCAGGATGACTCTGAGCGAAATAGATAGAGAACTCCCAGTCAAGTTTCAGGTCTCTAGAGTTCAGGGTCTGAAAACCCTCTGTGAGCTTCAAAAACTTCACCAAATTCATATACTAAGCTGAGGTGGGGATGTGATTGTTCATATGTGTACCTGTCTACCTCTGTAAAAAGAATTGGCACTTGGATAATAGAGAGCTGTACAGTGCAGATACAGCTGCACTGTCCAGGGCTTGTCCCCTGCTGGCAGATGGTAAAGGAGGGTTCTCAGGAGATGCTCCTCACCTGTCACTGTGGTGGTAGTTTCATAACAAAAGCAAGCACAATCTTTTTAACACTTAGGTGCCCAGGCTGGTTGTTTCTTGAGCACCTGAGTGTTTCCTCCCAGGTAGACCTGTGCTAACTGGGTTTTTCCCACAAGAACCTTTATTACAATTTTACTTTTCTTCTAATTAACTTTGAGTCAGCGTTCCAAACTGTTCCCATGACACCTAGCTAAAGCAGGACTGCTGTGTAATTTTTTAGACCATATGTAGGTAGAAGGCATGTGTATTTCCCGTTTCTTTGGTCTCTCTAATGATTTTTCCTAGCAGATTTTCTGCCCGGTAGCCCAAACTTTCAAATATTTACAAAACCTTTGAAAGGTCTCATCTTAAAAAATTTCCCCTTTGTTATGTGCCTTCCTCTGGATCATCTGGCAACAGCACCCTGTTCCATAAGCACTTTCCTTTAATCTAAGTATTGCTGAAGCTGAGTCCGCTCTCTGTGCTGTTTATTACTATTTGTTGTTGTTTATTAAATATATTTGCTTAATATGTACTGCTAATAATAGTTTTGCTTCAGAAGGAATGTGGTGCTCTTTCTGGTTTACGTAGCTGTGTTGAACTAATACCAGCTCCGTATGAAGAATGTCCAGTTAGTGGGACCAGTGAAAATGAGTTTTCCACCAAGCTATATAAATACAAAATTTCTTGGCATTAGTTTAAACATTTTAACAGGATCGCCTTGTTATTTAACAAAGCATTAAATACTTGTCCACTGAGCGCAGTAACAACCTACGGGCAGATTTCTAAACACGAAGCTTAAGGCAAGTAATTTGGTATTTCTGCATCACCCTTCGTGTCTTATTCTTTGGATTTGTTGTTTTCTGACCCTGTGTGATTTAGAAGTATATAGGCAAATGCTAGCCAAGAGTAAACATTATTATTTTTATCATCATTATAAAGTGAAGCTGTGTAAGCTTGTCTGGGTAACTGCACTTGTACTGTAGGTGTTGCTGTGGTCTGAGCATGAGAAAGGGGTACGCTGATTGCTCTTCTGTAACTGGTGTCTTATAACGAACAGAGTACCAGATAATCTCAGACAAAGTTTGATTGTACTTAGATTTTTGCCCTAACTGGGCAGCTGGAAATTTGTCTTGAACTTCTAGCTGCTATAAAATAGGTGCTATTTGTGCCAGCTCTTCAGCCTTCCAGAGTCTTGCTGAAAGGGGTTTGAGTCCCATCTTACTCTTTAGTAATGACCTGAGGTATCATTGGGTGTAATTCTGCATTTTCCAGAAGAATTCAAAATTTTTATGCCAGTGTTTAATTCTGAGCTCAGTTGCTTCTAGTGTTTACATGGAAGCTTGAACAAGGGTGCCTTTGGAAGGGGCATTAATGATTTGAGTGGCTCATCAGGCCTTCCAGTAACTAGTGTCCTACACTCTAGCAAAAGATAGTGGAAGACTATATCCAGCTTCAGCTAAATAATGTGCTGTGCGCTGTTTCTCTGTTTATGATTCACTTTAAAGGCCCTTTTAAGTGAAATTGGATACGCTACAAAGTGTTGGTTTCATGTGTTTTATTTGCAGTTTAATCAGCGTGATCCAGCTGCCAGTGCAGGGGAAACTGGAGCTCTATTTTTAATTATCCCTGCTTTGCCTGAGTTAAGAATTCCCAATAGTGCGGTCTGAGAAAAGAAGCCAAAAACCGCATTGTTCTTTAATTAGCTGTTGTAATTGTTTCAGTCTAATCTCCATGATTAGCAGCAGCATTAAATACAGCAGTAAGAATAGGCCTGCCCTCTTTGTGCTGCCCTAGTAAACACAATATTCTTACTTCTGGTAAGGGACATAATATAAAATCAATTAGAAGCCAACTACTGTTGATTGAAAATGATAAAGAGCATCTACCATGAAGTGCAGATTGCTTTGTAAAGTTGGTTTATAACCATACTTCTGGGACGGCTTTATTGCCCGGTTTGGGGAGAAAACACCAGAATAACAACCTTGGTTGCAGAGAAGCCTTTGGGGATCTTGCAAGGACTCCATCCTGCCTGAAACCCTAATACAAGCTTCAAAATAATCTTTGCTGTCACTAAGGTTAGTGCCGGTCCAGTTTTCAGGAGAGGGTCATTCTTACCGCCATGGAAAGCAGGTGCATTGTCAAATATGAACAATTGCAGAATATTATCCAAAGACAAGTTTTTATTGTAAGTTTATCTTAGTTTTATTCTGAAGCTCAAAAATGCGCTGCAGTAGTACATTTGTAGTGATGAATTTTGCTTTGCAAGGATCATTTCTGTACAAACATGTGTGTTAGACCTGTTTCAGAATGGTCTGAATGATATTTAGACATGTAAACATACAAGACAGCTACTTTCTGGAATAGAAGTACAACTCCCATTCTTGCTTTGATGGTGTTGAGGTACCTGAGACGGTACCAGTTGTTATTTTTTAGTCCCTAAATACTTTTGTAAATTGGGCTGTAATTATCATTGCATATGAGAAAAGTAGGAATAACACTCTTGGAAAACACAGACTTAAGGTAGGTCATGCGATTTAAAGTGAGCGTTTGTGAGTGTGGAATGAGCACTTGAGAGAAATGTAATTGCAGTAGTAATGGTTGTAGTCACAGACTGTGGAAATGTGATTATTTTGGCTGGTGCTATGTTTTTGTAAAGCAACTGATACAACTTCTTAAGCCTCTTGATGACATCTGTCAGAGCCACTGTGCTCAAGTGTCACCAGCAGAATTGGCAGCGTATGTTCAGGCTTTGTATGGTTGAGTGCAGGTGTGGCACAGACCTGGGAAATGCTTCATCTAGCCATACACCATATGAAATAAGGTGATGTTACCCTCATTAGGAGGTTAGAGAAGGCAGGTTTTGTTGCACCTAAAAACTGGATTTCCTGAGTCTAAACCTAGTGCTTTGGACTAAAAAAAAAAAAAAAAATCCATCTAATGAAACTTCCAGAAAAGCAACTGTAAATATTGGTGAACTAATGAAAGAATAGAAATGAGCTTACATCTGTATCAGATTACTCTGTGTATCGAGATTATTCTAGTTTACAAATGTAAAAACCAATATTTTTCTGTCAATTAAATTGAAAGAAAGTGCACAATTTTTTGTTCAATGCTTTTAGTTATCTAAAGAGTTCTCCCTAATTTTTAGAAGGGTCAGATTACTACTTCTGAGCCAGTGTATGATGCTTTGTTTGAATAGCATTGCAGAGGAGTTGATCCAGGTTTACAGCAGAAATCCAGTTCAGTTAAACCACTAAAAAAAATCAGGCTTGTGTACTTGGCCAATGAGAAATGAACTCAACAAAATCTAACTGTATTTACTAAATTATTCCATTTGAAGATACATTGCATGAAAGACAAAAGCTACCTGTGTCCTAAAATGAAACTTTTGTGATTGTGGAAGTCGCTCTGCAAGTGCTTGATGTTAAAAAGCTGGATATTACCAAAATCTGAAGCTGCCTGTACCAAAGCACTGATTAAATAGGCTTTATAGTACTGTCTCATTCTTTCTGCCTATAATATACACATGGAAAGAAATCTGCCAGTTTATAGACCTGATTAAAAATAGAAAGAGGAAATAACCGTGTATAACCCCAGGACCTTAAAAACATGTAACCACATTTGCTCTATCAAAAGCAGTATTTGATAGATCCAGTTTACTGCCAATTTTGCTATTTGCTTTGCCGTAACAGTATTAAAATTGATCAGTTGAAGTAGGTCTGTATCTGGGGAGGACTGAAAGCTCAATACTGCATGGTGGTGATACAATCTTCCCATACCATTTATCATCTAGGATTTCTTGTATTTTCTTTTCACAGTGGTGCAAAACTCAGCCTATTTAGGAAAAACCTATGCTTCACTTTTATGGTACTGGCTGGTTTTCAGTCTGAAGATGATAAGCTCCAACACGTGTGACCATTGCTGTTTTACAGAGGACCATTTCTCCACCAGCAGCCCATCTGTCCAGTTGAACTTCACTACTAACATGATCCAGCTACCAACAGACACTTCTGGTGGTGTTGTGTTTGATGTAGAGCTTAAGAAACCTGGTAATGAGCCAGAATGCTGCTAGGTCTTGTACAATGTAGGTGACGAAGGGACACTGACTTATACTGTAAGGAGATGGTAGACAATATAGGCTGGTTAAAGTATTGAAATCAGAAGAATTGAATCAATATAAAATGGAAAAGGTGGGAGAATTACATGTGTTTCTCTGCAAGAAGCAGTTATTGCTTTCCATCAGTCACAGGAGGAGGCTGAACTAGGCACTAATTAGCTGACCATTTACATTTATGCTGAAGTGTTACCCTGTGAAGACTTCTTTAAATCAATGTAAATAAAGAGGCCTAGTTTTAGTGCTTCCAAAGTTAAACCAGAGGATTTCTGAATAGATAAATTCTGAGATGGCAGTAAATATGTGACTTGCTGCAGCAGCTGAGTTTCTGGATGTGACTTCTGCCAGTATTTAGAAACCAGTGACTGATGGCCATTGTGGAGTCAGGACGTCTTCCTGATAGCTCTGTAATCACAGTAAATGGAACCAACTTGTTTTATTTTACTGCTTCTGACACAGCATGTTCATACCATTTTGAATTCCCATAAGGTAAAATACAGAGTTAGCAGACTACATGCCAAATACATGAAGTTCTCTGCACAAAAGCTGAGGGGAGCTGTGTTAATTATTATGTTCCCTTCTTCCACTGCCAAAAATCACTGATTTTACTATAAATTGAAATGGTTGCAGCTTTTTGTTAACATCATATTTTAGGAAATGCCTTGAAAACAATTTAAAAAAATGGGACAATTGATAAGCTTAATACTACTCACACCACTGGGGTAAGCTGAAAATGGGCAGAGAATTTGAAGATATAAAAACACAGGAGCATCAAATTTTTGCATTAGTCCCTTCACCTTAGAGGTAAACCAAAACACTCTTCTGTTGATGAAAACTACTGTTATTCCTTCTAAAGAAGAAAGATGATTATTTTTTTTTTTTTTTTTAAACTATCATGGCTTTCAAGGTGGCACACTTTACAGAATTTCTTTCATAAATAAACCCCTGAAATTTCTGATCTGAGTGAATAGAGAGCAGCAGAGTACCATCATGCAGTTAAGGGATCATTACCTTTTATAAATACTTAACGTATCTGACATAGATACTTCATATGGTAAGCGTTAAAGGTTTTCATTGTTATAAATGTACATAAATTCTGTAAATTCACATTCTGCAGTGTGCTACTAGAAACAGAAGCCAAAGTTGTCCAAAAGAAAAGAAATGGTTTATTGCTGGCAGGAATGGCCTGTGTTCAAGTGGGTTTGAGGGAATTGCACAGATTTGGGGCAGCAGGAGGCAAATGCTGCCATATGTCCCTTCTGCCAGTAAGGGCGCTCTGGCGTTTGCCTGACCCTCCTGAGACACACCTTGGAGAGGTGAACTGATGCTACTTATGGATTTTTAATAGTATATATAAATTTAAGTAATTCTAATCTCTCTCAGGCTCACCAGTAGTGCATCTAAGTGGCAGGATTGTAAAACTCGCTTTATGTTTGTTGTAAAATCACCTGCAATATCATTGCACTTGCATAATCCTGTCCTGTGGCCATTATTAAAGAAAATATGTTTCTGAACATGAATTTGAATAACTAATTACCATGTAAGCACTGATTGCATAAATGCTGCAGAGGTCCTTCTGCTGCTTTCGGCAGTGGCTGATCTGTTCTTGGGCCAAGGGGAGGAGGTACTGTCCTTGCAGCGGCTCTAGCAGCCTTGGCAGCCACACAAGGAAATTCTCATTGCCTAATCTTTCATCTAGAAACAAGTGATATGCAGTAATTGGCCGCCTAAACTTTTTGCAACTGTTATTTTAAGATTTTCAGTTAGCAACAAAGAACATGAAACTTTCTGTTCTTTGCTTCTTGGGTTGTGGTGCAATTATGCCGCTGATGCGCTCATTATAATTTGTCTCCAGTAATCCTTAGGGACTGCTGAGAGCTGCTTCCATTAGACTATTAAATTCAGGCTGTACCAACTATATCAACCTGCAGAATTTCTTTTCAGAGGTGAAACTGTATTAGAATCAGAGTACATTTATTTTGAATCTCATACATGCATGTCTTGCTGTGGGACTTTCTGTGGAGCTAGTTAAAAAGGTAATACTCCATTTTCCATTTAAACAGGCATCACTTTGCTTGTTTAGTTGAGGGCTGCCATTAGCTGAGGGTGTGGAAAAGATGGTTTCATCATTCCCAGAGCCAGGTCCTTTTCCATCCAGGGTGCACCCCACCCTTTCCAGTACAGAAAGCTCCTGCAGCTCTGAAATGCACAAGAGTCTTTCCAAAAAAATATAATTTGGCCTTAAATTATAGGGATGTCTGTGGGGTTCTTGCTGGCAAAGTGCTCTATAGTGCTTTGTTTCATGAAGTACCTCAAAAAGTTTGGTGTATGATTGAGAAAAGCCACCACCTTCAAGAGCAAGCTTGTAATCTGAAGTGACTGAGGTCCCCAAGGCTCCCAGGTAGTGCCATTTTCACATGAAGCAGTGCAAGAGCCTGTCAGGCCATGCAGCAGGACCAGGGAAATTTTGAATTTCTGCTCTTTCTCTTACCATCACTACCTATAAAACAATTGAATAAAATAAATGGAAATCAATTGATTCCATCAGAGCATTTTTCTGGTTTAAACTCAGTTCTTTACTGAGCAGTAGAGCTTTGATTTACCAGCTGAAGATCTGCCCTGACAGAGGAGGCTTTGTTTGGTTTTGTTTCTTTGGATATTTTTTTTGCTATGCTTTTTAAAAAAAATTTTAAACATAACTGCTGAATGTTGTCGGAATTTCTGAATCGTTGCAGGAGCAATCAAGGGATGCCAAAGGCTTCCATGGGAAGCAGAGAACAAGCTGCTTTTTAGAGAATTACATTGGGAATTACCCTGAAAAGGTTTACAGCAAGGTGGTTTTCCTGCAGTTACAGGGGATGGTAACAAAACTGGTGGTTGTGAGACCTGCACTGGCTCCTCAGAGCTGGACTGGCGTTTTGGACTCGTTCCCCTCCCAACATGCCATCTGTGTGGAGGTGCTGGGCGGGTGGCTGAGCCGAGGTGGCAGAGCTGGGCACTTCCATGAGCTACGGCTGGGCACTCAAAGTACCTCTGTGCTCCCACACAGGCCCTTTTTGTCTAGAGACTGTCTGGAGATGTCCAGGGCTTGCTCAGGGACCACTTCGCAGGCTATGCAAGGAGGATAACGATTGCACCACGCAGCTACTGCCACCGGGCTGCAGTTGCAGACAGGGCACTCTTTCAGCAGCTGTGTGACAGTCATGTTATTCTTTCAGCAAATGCAGGACTCCAGAACAAAATCTCCAAGGTAGATCTGTGGAAGCATTCCTTTTCTTTACTGGGGAAAAAAAAAAAAAAAAAAAAAAAAAAGGCAGTGAACATCCCTTTTTAGTTCAGTCAAAAAAAAAAAAAACCACAACAAACTGTACCAAAGGAAACCTTTTTAGTCTCTGGGTTGCTGTTGGTACTTGGAGATGTTTCTTTTAACTCTGAAAATACTTACATTGTTCTGTTCTGTGCTTATACTTCAGCCACTTAATGACACATCAGATCTTAAAATCAGAAAATCCTGATTGCCCTCCTGCCTCCCTTGGTCACCATGTCACATCATGGTGGTTACAGTTCTGCCTCCATCTCAGGTGACAGACGGTTTCAGGTCTGTCTCTGCTCAAAATATCAACTACAAAAGGTATTTTGAAAAAATGGAGCAAGAAGCGGTGAGGTAAAATTGTCAGACTGGTTAACTGGAGGCTATAGCAATAATTTCATATTTTATAGCCTTCATGGCCTCAGTATGAAAGTTAAGATCTTTAACTAGGGGTATAAACCTGTCATTACTCAGCATATTATTATCTTTTGAATATATCGCTTCATGGTGTCTTTTCTGGTCTTCTGGTAAGGGTGAAAGGCAAGCATAGAAAATCCCAGATCTCTAGAAAAAAGTGTGATCTTTGTTTTCCAGTGTTTCTCTATTTTGCATACAGTGAGGCTGGAAGAAATTTTTTTTTTTAATTAGAATTTTATTGATGTCTTCCTGCTAATTGTAGTGGCTTTTTAAAAAACAAACAAACCCCAAAACAATAAATATATTTCTCATTTATCTTACTGTTTGAAAAATACATTAAATTAGATGCTGAGAAAGTCTTTTATAGTCTTTATAACTTGTGTATAAGCTATAGGTTTGCTCAGGAGCTAGAACATGGGCAGGGCCCATGGAAATGTGCCCATGCTGAGCCACTGGGTTGTGTCCAGCTCCTCAGCTCCTCCTGGCACCTCAGAAGCAGCTGGCTTTTTGGCTGTTGCTCTGTAGAGGCTGTTAAGAGTAACAGTAGCAAATGAGTATAATTTTGATTAATTGAACATACCAACCAGGAGAAATAGCAGACAAGCAATCCTTTCTCCTCCAGGTTTTCCCACATCCCTCCTACTTAAGGGATAATTCGTAGTGCTGTGATGCATCTTTCTCCTCCCTCGTTTTGCAGGTAACATCATAGCTTTGACCATCATCCTTCATGTAAAGGTACAGAGGGCTTAGGAGGTACATCTCATAGACTACTGTTTAAAACTGCACTATGTATTGGAACCTACTTGGGTCCCTGATTTGATTAATTCTTTTTCTATATTAGGAAACTTCTTCACATGGAAAAAGTCCTCATGTGGAGTTAAAAAGCATTCTTGTAATAACTGATTTGTTAAGAAATGAGGACCTGCAAAACAAAAAAACTGTCATTCATTAGCTGTAGGAGAGCCCTTATGCTCCTTCAGGTGCCAACAGGAATTCAGAGCCATGTGTACATACCTTTTTAAAGCTTGTCTCAGTGTTTCTCAATTTGTGTTTTTCTTCTTGCATAGCAGACTACACATTTAAAATGATTCACATTCCCATCATTTCCAAAAGAAGATCTAAATCAAGAAAATTAATTTCCCAACTGACTCAATCTCACTATGTATTGCTCTGCAGTTAGGTTCTCTGGGATGGCAAACCACTACGTTTTCCTATGCTAGTAACATGCCAGGAGTTTTGTTGGCTTGTGAGGCCAAATCATTCAATATGAGGCTTTGGAAGCCTATAGAAGTTTTGGTGGGAAACAAAATCAACTACAGAGTTTCTACAGTTGGTGTCCACTTGGCAGCAGTGATCTGGCATGTCCTTAGACGCCTGTGCTGGGAGCTGCCCTGCATGCGAGGGACATGCACTGTGTGGGAGGCAGTTCCTGCCCCAAAGAACTTCCAAGACAACAGGACAAGGGTTATGGGTGGGGAAGGGAATGGGGAAGTTAATGTGTTCCTGTCTGTATGGTGATTATAATGGCTACTAGGCTATCAGGTGAAGATAATCATCTTGATGAGATGTGTAAATAATTGCTAGAAAATACCTCATTTTGATCCTGTTTTCTATTTAACCCATCTTAACCACGTGGGGAAAATGACGTGAGTTCCCTGTGCTTTACATGTGAGAAATTTGGCATTGCATGTTTTCTGTTGTACTCTGGAAGGGTAAAACTACTGAAATGTGCAGGCAGTTTTGCTGAGCGGCACATGGGTGGGCTCCTGCCATGGCCCAGGAGGTGGCCAGCAGGTTCAGGCAGCAGGCTGCTGTAGCTGCCAGTGCTAGCTGACTAGATAAATCGCAAAAGGCAGTGAGGGAACTTAGCGTGCAGGTGGTTTGAGTTAATGAAGGACTGACTGTGAAGGAAATAGCAGTTGAGAATGACGATCAGCAGCAATTACCATGTTTAGCTCAGGTATGCAGAGAGCATGCAGGCTATGTAAGTGGCTGGATGGCTCGATTGCAATAACATGTGTATGTTATATGATATCAGTAGATACCCTCCAGACAGTTGCTAAGCTGAACAGTGAGTGTTTATAACCACAGAATCACATCTGTTGACTGTATAACTTTTCTGCATGTGCTGTGACAGTTGCAGCTTTCTGATCTCCAGTGCTCTTTGGGACCATCCAATGTTGGCAGCTAGGTAATTAGACAATATCTGGTATAGTGTGACAGTTAACATTTGTTTTATGCCAATTAGCTATAGTCACTTCAAACTTATCTGAAATTGTCTTCTTGAGGCCCTGACATACAGCAAAACATCTGATCTCCTTGCTTTCCTTTTCTTTTGTCTTATGTTTCTACCTTCTGCTGCTTCACCACAGTGCGCATGTGGTTTTCCATGTCTTCACATTGCATTGAGCAACAGTACGGACCACAGTAATTCAGTGATGGCCATGAGCTATTGAAAAGCTACTTGGTCCTGATTTGTACATCATTGAGTAACCAGTGTGGTTCACTTGACAAATTGTTTCTTGCTGCAGATATAAAGGGACTGCTAGCTTCTGCTCAGTAGTTTATAAATTCATGGTGTTGTCTGAGTACAGCAGTTGTATCTCCTATTATAGCAACATACATTTGCTTTACTGGTGGCTAAAATCAGCTGTGGACCATATGGGTAGCTTCTAAGCTTTTTGGGATTTGCTAAAGTATTGCTTAATGATCATGTATTCAAATGCCTGGCATCATAATGTCTATTATTTGACCTATAAAATCAGTGAAATACAAACTGTCAGCTGCCAGAACTCTGTCAGAAATGCTTCATGACTTATCTAAATTTAACGCTGGTGCACATTCTAATTTCTCTTTATATGGACTTTGCAAGTTGGTTGTGAAGCCTTCCTTATGTAAAATGAACTGTAAGCCCAAATTAAATTTTATTTACATTTTCTAGAAAGGGAATGTGGTTATAGGAGTCCTGATATAGGATGTCTTAATTGGGAAGTCTTTTGCCTGCAGCTTTCCAAACCAGTTCAGGAAGATATTTTGTTTTATTTTTGGGTGGAAATTATTTATTGCTTGTGCAATAAATGCCCAATATTTCAGTGCAGATGTGTGTTGTGGAGTGTTTGGGATGAAAGATGCTGTACGAGCATTAGACACTTACTGCATTTTGGTGAAAGCTGGCCACAGGCTGCAGCAAGAATTCAGAGATAAATCATCCTTGGTTTTATCCTTTGAATTTGCTGAATCTGCAAATTGAATTTGCTGCCTCTTAATTTGTTTTAGATAGCTGTAGTTTTCCCGTGGAAAATGCCTTCTGTTTCTCTTACAGGTCTGGACAACTCTCTCACCTGTCTCTTACTGATTTTGAATTCTCACAATACAGTAGGTCAGCCTTATTTAGTTAGATATGTAATACTTCACGATTGTTCCCCTTAAATAGTGCGATACTACAAAATTCATATGCCTCAGGCCTCATTCTGAATGGACTTGTGTCTGTGTCCAGTGCAGTGCGGTCCTGCCTGAAGGAAATGCCTTCTGACTGGACATGAGCAGCTGGAAAACCAATGTGAACTGGTAGCCTCCCAGAGCTGCTGATGGTCTGTGCAGGCTGCACAGAGCTGGTCCTGTAACCAGTTCTTGTCTGGCTCGAATGTATTTTTTTATTTGTTATTTTATGCACATATTGGTTTTACTGGGCTGAGTGTCAGCTGCATGATAATTACAGCTATCCTTACTTCAAAATTTAAAAAAAAATACACCAAAAAGCCCTAGGCTTCCTTGGGAGCCCAGGCTTCGTCAGCAGCCATGAGTCACCATGAATTTGTGAATACATGAGATGAAGCAAACGTGATTTTTCCTTTGTTCCCTACCCTTTTCTGTCAGGAATTGCCTCTCTGCACCTTAGCACCTAAAATTTTATTGGGGCATGAAAAGCTTCCAATCACAAACTTTGTATTTCTTGGACAACATGTTTAAATGCTGGGAAAGTGCCACATCAGCGGCTTTATGTGTTGTCATTGCAAAACAGAGAATATTTTTTTTTTAAACATTTTAAATACTTGTTTGAATATCCAGCTTGCTTTAACTGCATCAGCCAAAAGCATGCCTGTCAAAAAAGGTCTTTTACATCCAGCCGCACCTTTGCTTATTTTGTTGTAAACTGGATTCTTGCTAAGAGAGGTTGCAAATTTATGAGGTTGCAGTGAAGACAAACAGGTTTTTTCCCAAGCTTTGTTTAAAAAGTTATTTGATGCATGCGTGTGTTGATATTTTGGGGGGAGGGGAAATCCCAAAAAAACAACAGCAACAACAAAAAACCAAACCCCAACCAACCAAACACCAAAAAGAACAACACCAACCAACCAAATAAACCAAACCAAACCAACAAAAAAACCTCACCCCAAGAACAGGAAATGTGTAATATGTAAATTATATGTAAAATGTAAATATATAATAAGTACGCATAATAATGGCATCTGCTGTTTTTACTTTGGTCTTCAGCTTCTGTAGCATATTTCAGTTTCACAGTTTTATAAATATTTCCATTTTGCATGCATCTTCATAAGGACTGTAATGTTACTTGAAAAGTAGCTGGAAGATCTCTGGTGTCAATACAAGCCTGTTTGAGGGAGTGATAAATCAAGAGAGACTGGGACTGTGGTGTTGGAGATGGCGAATTAAAGGAAGGCAGAAAGTTGTGAAAACACCCCATGCTTTTCCATGCCCAGTCTCCTGGCTGAAGGTCATTACCAGCAGGACAGGTAGAGACTTGCAGGGAGACAAGAATTTGCTTGAAATTTCTGTGAAAGGAACAAGGAATCCATTTTTATTTGTTTTCTGTGATAACGTAAACCAGATTTTAGAGGGACAGAAAGTTTTTGGATTGGAGCAGGCTTTATCCTGACTTTGAATTGCTTGGTTAATTCTTCATTTTACACATATGAAAATATTTCTGTTGAGTAATGTATGCAGTCTGCATGCATTTTTTGAATGCCTCTTTCTTGTCTTTCCAAGACCACCATCATATATGTAGGAGGGAGATTGATTAATACAACTTTAATAAAGATGATCTCCATAAACATTGAGGTAGTGTTACTGTGCAAGGAGCTGAACCTCAGAGCATTTTCCCTGTAATAGGAAAAAATACATGTTTTTTTGAATATTGTGAAGGGCCATATCTTTCTGCTTTTGGGGTAATAAATGCCTGCTAGATCTGGTAAACCCTTTGTTGCTGTAGTTAGCTGGCTTTGCATCACCATGATATACAAGACTTACTGATTAACTTTGATCTAGAACACTGTTAGCCTTTCCAGTGATTTCCATTTGATTTAGCCCCCACTACCTTTATACCAATGTCATGGCTGCAATGACTGGCTGCGGTACCCCTTAAGTCTGCTTTTTGTGTCAGCTCCGGGGAGCCTGTGTCTTGTGGACCAACACAGTCTGCAAATTCATTTCATGTGGCTCACAGACTGGTGGGTGGCAGCTGTACTGTTCCAGTGAGTGTGTCCAAGGTGCACTGCAGCATGTGGCCTGCATTTTTAGAAAGCCCTAAGAACCCTCAGCAAAGCCAGGATTCCCATCCTCATTTCACCTTTGCATGGTGCAATCTCAAAGCTTACTCCAGCACTTTGACAACAATGGAAATACAACGATGTCCTGGGGAGATAACTGCTAGAAATGTCAGATACATGTTTTCCTTTGTACTCAAATCTATTCAGTTTGACTAATAAGCCTTTAGATCTAAAGTAGTAAACTCATTGTGAAAATGTTATTTTATGTAGAACGTTGGAAAGAATAGTAAGAGGAGAAGAAAGCAAAGTGTTGGTGCCAATTTGTTGGGTTGCTCTGAGAAAGAAGAGGTAAGATTTTTGAGCTCAAGGGTTATTAGGGAGAAACCTAGAAGTTTTGTTTGACTACTTTCATTGCTGAGTAAGAACTGAAAAATACTGGTGTCTTTTTAGGTCCTAGTATACCTCTGGGTGGTTTTGTTCAGTCAGTCTTGTGGAGCAGAGTTATTAAGTTGCGATGAGCTCCTGGGCCATACTGGCACCAAGGCCTTCATGTTGATGCAACTCTGCTAGTCCAGCAGTGCAAGAGGCAGCCTCACGTAGGTGGTATCACATAAGGATGGATGGGGTGGTGAACTACTGCAGCTGTCCTTTGCTTTGGTGTTCTAGTCCTCACCTGAAGGTGTGTTACAGCTTTAAGGCTGAAAAGTTTTTTGGAGATTTTATTTACTTTCACCAGCAGAAGCAGCCAGATAAGGAAGCTTGACTCATCTTGACAGCAGTCACAGAATCCGGCTGCTGTCCTAACTGCAAGTGGAACCTGACCCATGGCTATTTTGATGTTCCTTCCTTATCTATTTAGAAGAGAGTCTTTTGTTCCTTGTCTGACAGGTCTGCAAAGGTTGGAACCCAAGCAATCACACAAAAGGTGAACTATTGAACACCAAAGCAGAAGCCTAGACATGTGACAAGATTAAAAGACAAACACAAAGGGCATTGTATCAGCCATAGATAGCATGTGACTGGAAGGATAGCTAGCAGCAAGGGGCAAGATTGGGTCATAAATTATAGTCTGAAGGAGACTGAGGGTTAAACAAGTGTTAAATAGACTTAATTCAGAGTTAATTTCCTCAAACTGTCCATGTTTTCTAGAGAATAATCTTAATATTTGTGGAACTCCTCATTCTTTCTTGTTGTTTACATCATATACATTCTGATGAATGTATATAATGTATATGACTTGTTACATATACATTTACACGTATTATATTTTAGAAAGATTCTTGCTTTATATTTTCCTTCTTTCTTGCCTGATTTTCAAAATGCTCAGGATCTTGGAGGTCTGGACCCTTTGTTTAACACTTCTGAAAGCTGACTGTCTACTCTCACATCCATATGCGCTGATGTCAGAGTCTGTACTTGCATGACTTAAATTATTATTAAAGATTATTTTTCCCCTGTAACTCTCTTTTCTGAGTCATGTATTACTCCTGCTTTTATACATTTTGCCATTAAATCTGCCTGACCTTTTTTGTGTTATCAAGAACTAAAATCTTTAGCCTCTGGCAATTGCACTGATCTTCAGTCATCTTTTCTTAAATAAATAAAATCTATCAGACACTTGAGATTGTACCATCATCTGCATGAGAGGTAGGTTGAATAGTCTATGGTTGGCTTACTTGCCAACCCAGAATTGAACTCTGAAGAAAGGGACATTACACCTTTTTTTTCCTTTTCTTTCTTTTTTTTTTTTTTTTAAGAATTCCTGGGAAAATTTAGCCCTTGAAAAAGTGCTCCTAGACAAAGTGTGACATGGGATTTTCTAAATCTCAAAAATTGTTGTTTCAGCCTTGTTATTTCAGTGTTCCTTTTGCTTCGTAGTCTTTGTAATCAAAAGTGACAGTTGTTTTACATACTGGAAGATCTTGCATGATTGGTCTCAGTTCGATATCTGCATGAGGAAATGAAGATTACACTACCCACACATTAATGATGAAGTTCCCATGGCTTTTTAATGACATTTTACTTAAAATACTAAGACACTTTGTTGGTGAACAAGATCACTACAGTAAATGCTAATGATCAGGTCATATTTGTATTAATATGATCTGTAATTAAAAACTACTGCTTTGTAATAGCAATTAAAATCTTCAGTGAGTAATTAAATGCTTCTGCTTAAAGAGTTTTTTTGCAATTAATGAATCTCAGACTGATAGTCAAGAGGACTGGTGTTAAACAATTTCCTGCAAATACTTGTCAATTTTTTCATATCAGATAGCTGCTTCACAGTTTGCACGCTTAGTTCTGCCCTTTCCCTGCTGTTGAGCTGTGTATCTGTGTTCTTACTCCTATATGTGATGGGTATTGCATTTCCTTGATCAGACTCAATTTTTATCAGAATTCATGCATGGTTTTTGTCTGGTGTTGGATAGTCTTCATTTCACCATTCTCTTCTCCTCTCTTCTGCCTTCACAAATGCCTAGAAGAGCAGTGGAAGTGAATATACTTTTCTGCTTTTATTGTGATTACTTCAACTACTGCCCTGTTAATACAGCCTTCTTGCTGTGGTGATGGGCCCATGAGAGATCTCTGTTCTTGTAGTGGATCCCATGTTCTTGGAATATGCTCCAGCTTAGGTGCTTCCTTCTTCAGTGAAGTGAATCGTATAAAACTTTGTTGAGATCATAAATGGAGAAGTAGTGAGGAGATGAATCATAGAATCATAGAATTGTAGGGGTTGGAAGGGACCTCGAGAGATCATCGGGTCCAACCCCCCTGCCAAAGCAGGCTCCCTAGGACATAGCACTCAGATAGGCGTCCAGGCGGGTCTTGAATATCTCCAGTGAAGGAGACTCCACCACCTCCCTGGGCAGCCTATTCCAGTGCTCTGTCACCCTCACTGTGAAGAAGTTTTTCCTCATGTTGGTGCAGAACTTCCTGCGTTCCAGCTTGCAGCCATTGCCCCTTGTCCTATCCCCACAGACCACTGAAAAGGGGCTGGCTGATTCCCCCTGCATCCCTTGCTTCAGGTAATTATAAACCTTAATTAGGTCCCCCCTTAGTCTTCTCTTCTCAAGGCTGAACAGGCCCAACTTACTCAGCCTTTCCTCATAGGGGAGATGCTCCAGGCCCTTAATCATCTTCGTAGCCCTAATCGCAGCACAAATACATCAGTTTTATTGGCTGATGGAATCGCAGCACAAATACATCAGTTTTATTGGCTTCTTTGAATTCCACCCTTTTGCCCAGTCCCCACTATGTGCTCTGTTCTCCACACAGCTTGCACAAATGTAACTGTAGAGAAACTGGTGCACAGTTTGTGGTAAAAGTATTTTTGTGTAATAAAAGCAGTGGTGCAAGGAACAAGGGAAGGAGAAAGCTTGCTCTTTGGCAAGTTTCTCATGCAATGTCATCCTGCTTTGTTTGCACTCCCTTACTGAGAAGTCTGTTATTTGGAGGTCCTTGGAGGCAGTTTCCATTCGGTAGATGTGTTTAGAGCTTTAGAAATTTCTATGCCAGACAGTTCACCAAATATCTTTTAAAATATCTGGAAATACGTTGTAGAAAAATATTGGTTCCTTATAGGAGATGCATTAAAATATGGGCATTGCATAGGATAATTAGCCTTGCAAAATCCAGTTCCTCAGTACAGTTAAAAATGTGTACTTAATTCACTTCTTTGCTTTCTGCCTATGCATTTTTGCTGGTGATAAGGAATATTCTAGCTTTAAATTAAAAAAAGAAATAAAACCCCGAACCTGTCTTACCATAGCTGTTTAAAAAAGTCATGGTTGGCTTCATTGAAGGGACAAAGGGCTGAATGCCATTGCTGAATCACCTGTAGAAGCACGTTCCATCAAGGTGAGAGATGGGCTGTACCTGCTGCTCGGGCACTGTGCACATACAGCCAGTCTTGATGCTGGCCCTCGGAGGTTTGATGGCTGTGGATTGCAACTCATGATCTACAGTTTCTCTTAAGTTCAGTCATTGACCCAGCAATGAAGACTATTATGTATTTTCTGAGCGGGACCATGCTCTAACATGCTGGATCTGTGTGGGAGCGATGTGGCTTGCCAGCAGTGAAAGGCTAACTTTCTCCTTTCTATTGACTTCTGGGTGGGAACTGCCAGAATTTGACCTTGATCTGTAAAACCAGCACTGAAGTAATACATTTACACGTGGGAATAGTCTTGTTGACTGTACAGGACAGAGAAATTTGTATTTATAGCTGTTGTGTAACGTTATTGTCATTACCTCTCTCCACGGACAATGGATGGCAGATAAGATGAATAGGGGGGTTTTCAACCACTACTTCTGTCTTGCTGCAATATTCTGTGTCAACGGGGACTTTTGGCTAACTAGCACACATTTATTCATAAACAGAGAAGGAAAAAAGTACTCAAGCGACTCTCTACTTATTTTAATCACTTCTATAAAATTATCACAAACCACTTGTTTACTGGAAGCAGCCTAACTCATGTGTTGGGTCAAAGAGTTAAGGATGATAATCTTGTTGCTTTTTTCAAGGCATTTGTTATCTTAGAGCTTTCAATGCAAAGAGAAAATGTTGCCTAATAGATTTGTACGTCTGCTTTTTTTGAATTTCCTTGAGCAACTCTAGGAGCCAATAATTAACCCGTGTATATTGTAACAGTCATTCAAAGTCTTTACTTTCAGAGGAATGTAGAATTTATTTGGGCATAGACTGAGAATCTGGACCATAGACAGAGCTTAAGGTTGTTTCTTCTTGATAAAGGCTTTTGGTGTTAAAAAGGACAACACATGAATTAAACTAAGTAAAGACGACAGCTCATTCTCAGCTTTCATTGGATGCAAAATGCATCTTTTCACATCAGTATTTACAGCAGGCTTCTGCTTACGTCAGATTTCTTCAAGTCTACTTGGCTAACATAATTTGATGCTAATAAAGAATAATAAAGGGCAGCAATTTCAGATTCACTGACGATAATCAGTGGTTGTGCTTTTATAAGAGATAGGAACCTAGAGCTTGTTTTCCTAGAGGAGCCTCCTGTATCGCAAGTGCTGATCTCTGGATACCCCCATGCTCTGAATTGCAATGTGGTACCTGCTGGGAAAGCTCATCTCTGGCTGTTTGTTTCTTTTGTGGCAGAGGGGTTTTTTTCTTCCTTCCGCTTTGCTGCTAAGCTCATTGCTGGGCTGCATTGGTATTCCAGCCAGCACAGTCTTGAGTAAACATTTCTGTGCCATCCTTCTTGTGCAGCAGGGCTTGCCTGGCATGGGGGCGGTGGTGAGGGAAGCGGGGAGGCAAGAGCAGGGGAGCTGGTAAAACCTGATGTTTCAGCATCTTTCTCATGCTTTTTTTCCTTAAAGTCCCCGGAGTCCAAAAAGAGTATTATGTGCAACCTGTCACCACAAGGGACTTTTCCAGGAAAGTGTTGAGGTATCTGTGGGTTTTACAGGCTATTTCCATGGGAAGTGATGCGCTGCCTGGCAGATGTGCACAAGGACATGAAGTCTAGAAGCTTGCTGAATTTGCTTCTTTCATAGCAGCATTATGTCACTGAGAGGCAGTAGGTAATCAAAGTAGTATAATAATGGTTCTTTTTCTTGGATATATGAAAAGCACCAACCAAACGGCCAAAGCCTGCAAACTGACTGCTTTATCTGCACCCATCACAAAAGGTACGCAGTGTATTTTCTCATTGGTATTTCTTTGTGTAGAGCTGTTGATATATCCATCCTTACAAACCGCAGATTAGCAACTGTTAGCTTCAAATCTGCAATACTGGTGGTTTGCTTAGGCTGATCTCTGGCAGTGGCCTCATCTTTGCTGTTTGTGCATCCTAGATAAGATTTTAGAGAGAGATTTTCTTCATTTCCAACCCTTGACAATATTACTCTGCTGAAGCATTATTATTATGTTGATAAATATATAGTGTTATGTTTGCCAGGTGTCACTGATATTTTGACTGGTTGGCGTAGTAAAAATACTAATGGGAAATACACATTTTGGAAGATAGACATAGCATGATATATGCTCTGTCATCATACTGTCTCTGCAAATGAAACTGTGTTCCAGCAGTCAGAAAATTCTCAAAACAAAATTTCTTTCTAAAAAATGTATTACAGTAGTATGTATGCCAAGGTTGCTGTAGATTATTAAATATGCTTGTAAAAGAGAACTCTCCTGTGTATAAAAGACCAAATCCTGTCCTGCACACCAGGCTTGAGAAATAAAATCAGAGGGGAAGCTGTGATTGAATTTCCCATTGGCCCCATGAGAGAAAGCACCGCTGAATGTGTGGAGTCACTGGCAGCTTGTCACTGTAAACAGAGTACTGACTGAAAGATGCCTTTGCCTTTCAGCATATCACAGTGCTTGTTGAGAGTTGGTGAGTGCTGCAAAATAAAGAAAAAAATCCAGATGACCAAAGAGTGGCTGGTTAGAAAGCCAAAGGTAGTAATTTCATCCTGCAAGTTCCGCTACCTATTGAATTACAGTTAAGTGGAAATAATGCCACTGTTGTATATTGGTAGTGCTGATGCTGTAGAAGATGACTGTCAAAATCTCGGGTAAATTTGATAAAATTCACACAATATCTATTTGTAGTCCCAAATTTAAAGTGTTCAGTCTCAATTTACATTATTTTGCTGCTTTAGAATAGGGGGATATGAGGAAGATGCAAACAAGAACTTCTTGACAAACAAGACCAGATTTTCATTACTATTTCCTTGTGTGGCAGTAACTTTTTTTTTTTTTTTTTTAAACTATGGAAATTCTGACTACTGTAGAAGAGGGTAGTCTGTTGAACCTTTAGGTATGCAAGTTAGAGGTTGCTCAGGTTTAATGGTGCTGAAGTTAATTGTGTAATTTTTGACATATGGCTCATGGATTTGGTCTGAGAGAGCACGTTGTGCAGAGATGCTAACATGCCACACACGTACTCCTCTTCTGATTATTGAGTGAGCAAATGATTATGTAATACAGCCCAAAGCTGCTATGATAAAGTATTTTATTAGTACTTATTTATGGTTTCCTCAGCGGCAAGTAGATCAGTGGGAGAATAACAGGAGATATTCTGGGAAAAGTGCTGAAGGATGCAATTTGTTCACCATCTGTATGGGGCAGGGTTTCATGGTAGACATCCAAACCATGACTATAGTTCATTGAATTTTTAGGAATGGTAACTGCCACAGGTGGGGGAGTTTAGAATGGTAGATACATGTAAGTACATATTAATATGACTGTGTGAGTGACCATGTGTTATTGTACTAGAAATGGGGGAAAAAAATCCAATCATGTAGCCTTCAGTCAAGAATACATCTTGACAGTAATGCCATAAACTCTGTTGGGCTTATATGGAAGACAATTTTGACCTGTAAGACAGACCAGGATCATAGGATGGAGGACTGAGTATAAACTCTTAAACTTGCCCAAGAGTTAGGGAAGGCTCCAAAAGAGGGACTGGAGAGCAATCAGAGCCAGGGCCTGAAGGAGGATGCTGCTTAGGCTTGTATGTTCTGCCATTGTACAGCATGGCATACCTGAGTCTGTCTCTGCAAAGACATCGTGCTCGCCGTCAGTAAGGTACAAATAGCCGTGTTGCAAAGGAAGACATTGCAAATTTGTTGCATGCAAGAAGTTACTGAATTGATGTGTTCACCAAGAATAATAGAGCTTGAATTTCCCCATGCTTTCAGAAGAAGCTGCTATACTTCTTTAAGGCCCCTGTGGTAAAGTTTATTTTGGATCACACGGAAACCTGCTGATTATAAATAAACATTTTTCTTAGTTGCAAGGCCAGTGGTTGCCCTTAGAAGGAAGTATTTTTGTGATGTGCTAACATGATGTTAGTTAAAACAATTGAGTATATTGTGATTTGAGTTTGCTGCATGGCATAGGCTATGAGAAGTGACTAGCTAAGTTAACATTATGCTGTGCTGTTGTTCTAGTTCTGTCAGTTGAGGATGTGGATATGCTGGGATATGATCATTGACTGTGTGGAGTGATTCCATGTTTCTGACATAATTGTAAGTGGGGAGTTCTGGAAATACAACCATTGTTAAATGCATTGTAATTACAAATCACTGTTTTGACAGCACTGTGCTTACAGCATGAATGAAAGGCTGTTATGTGGCTAAAGAAAGTAGGGCAGTATACAATCTGGTGTTTGGCTCAAATATAGTCAGCAAGTTTTGTGCGGTACAGAAAAAAAATTTGGTCTGCAAAATGAATATCCATTCAAGTCAGGGTGGAGGGCAGTGTCCTGGAAAACTTTTTGATGGATTTTACTAATGTGTATATTCTTCACGCTCTTTATTGAAGCTAATAAAATGACAAGTTTTTGAACCCAAGATGCATCTTTTTTTGATGTCAGAAATCTGATGTCAGACATCTTTTAACACCAATCTGTTATGTTTCATCAAACTGTTAAAACTGTGCTCATTTGTATAGCTATTAATGAACGTATTTGCAAGAACAAAGAATGCAGTACCACATGAGCAACACTTGCTAAGGCCAGGTCCTAGGCTGAGTTTTTGGAAAGGCTGAACTGCTGACATGGGAGTTAAGGAGGCAGGTGGCAGAAACCATAATTATATCCAGTGGCCTTTTCAATTTTTATTTTATTGATGTAACTTACTGATCTTGCAGCAGAACCTTCTGTGAAGATACAAACCGGTATCTAAAAACCCCTTTTCCCATGTTGCTTTGTTGTTGGTCTGGAAGTCTGCCCTGTGACCAAGAGGACAGGACATCTTCCAGGTTTAACATCCATGCCTAAGCTTTCAATTTATAGAGAAAAGGTGATTTTTTAAAATCATCCCCTAGCACTGGCTGGCACACATCCATGAACCTATAAGAATCATGCCAGTTTATATGGGCAGGAAATTTGGCTATTGGATGCAAACCATATGTGTTTTTTGACAGAGAGAGATAATTTCCCTGTTGCCCAGCGTAGGGCTGCTGTGAGAAATGCACCTACCTGCACCTGGGCACTGCTTTACCAGCACAGCAGGGACGGCCAAGACAGATTTGCACAGAAAGCTGTGGAGAGGCTCTGTAACAACTTGTGAGGACAAGGACCTTGAGGAAAAAGAAGAAAAAAAGAGACAATCTTTCCACCTCTGTTCAGGGGAAAGAAGAGTTGGTTAGAAGTAACCTGGCCTCCATGGGTAGAAATTAACTGGTAGAAGAAGAGTTTGTCTTTCACCAGCAAGAAGTGAGGCCAGCTTTACTGGGTCTGTACTAAAAGCAAGCATTGCAAATGTCCACCCATCCCTCCCAGTCCTTAGGGTTCAGGAGCAGTGCTCTATACTTACACAAAAGGGTCTGTTTGGCTCATTTTGATTAATAGATACAGGATAATATAACTGGGCCCCATGATACCACAGTTGTTGCCACACCTCCAGCACTGGATAACCGTTTCTCATCTGCAGTCACCCTGCAGTAACCATGCATGTTGAAGTGTTCATTTTTCAGTCTCACCTGAAATGAGAGGAAACGTGGAGGCCTTTCATTCCTGCATGCTTGGTTCAAAGACTTCTTGTGGTGCTGGACAGGTGAAAAAAGATGTGAATGAATCTATTTCTTTTAGTGCTGTTTATATTAATAGGCTTTGCTCTTCATGCTTGTTGTATTGTAATTCTGATTTAACAACATTTATCAGTAGAAGATCACTGCAGGGTCTTTAATGATTATAGTTGTTCAAGCTGATAGTCTGAGACTATTAAATAAGCTCCAATTACTTCCCATTTATTTGTGTTGTTTTTTCCCTCCAAGTAACAAAATGTAATCCTGAAGTTCATTATTATTCTTTGCATTGTATTCCTCTAAATAGATTTTCTACCTAATTAAGGCTGAATATGTTTGTGCTAAACTGACCATATTTTACAAGGATGTTTTCATTTGTATGTGAGGGCATCTTTGGTTTCTACCATTCGTGTTTTAATTGCATATAATTTCTATAGCTGCCAGAGATCCTATTGTGTGTCTCAGCAATTCACCCAGGGCTGCTCAAGATTGCTTAGATTGGAGTTGGAATAGGCCTCCAGATGAATTTAGTTGGAATCTAGTTAATAACAAGTCACCAGGAAGCAATTTCAAGTGTTTACTACTGCTCTGAAAGATACAAAGTATATGTTGGCTGACTTTTGAATGAATGAAATAATGATGAAAGCAGAGGAATTCAGATTAGCTGTGTTATTTTTTTTTTTATCGAGTGGGTTACTGAGAGGGGGTGGTAGGAAAAGAAATTGATGAAAAGGATGGCTGGTAATGGATATTCAGTGTTGTTATCATGTCCATGTTCTGAACGTTCAAATGATTGAGCTCCACTCCTATACTTATTTTGTGTAATTTACTTATACATGATCTCTCTGGGGCACCTTTGTTGAATAATGAAGCAGTACAATTTGGTGATAATTTAAAACACGGAACATCCCATTTTCATTTCAGTGTTAGAATAACCATCAGGAAAAACAACTATGTAGATATACCACTCTTTTTTTTCTCCTGTTCCACTCCCCAGGAGATGATGTGCAAGCACAAGGCCCAGCCCCGAGCGGACCCGGGCACTGTGCAGTCCCATCCCCTGGGTAAAGTCTTCTCAGGAAGGAGTGAAAATAGCACACATAGCCCGATGCCTCTTAAAAAGTTGTGGGGCATTAGTACCTACTGCTGCTGCTCTACAAAACTGCATGTCTTTTCAAATGCTGTTTGAGGGTCCTATTCAAGGACTACAAAGTAATAGAAATTAGTATGAAAAGTCACTTAAATTACCTTTCCCTTGAGAAAGTACTGACTTCTTTGTAAGCTCCTTCATGTCCAAACTCTTCATTAGAAGGATTATAAGATCAACCTTCTCTTGGGAAGAAGCTGTAGGAAAATAAACCTTCAGGGTTTTCCTGAGCTTTTTCAGAAGCTGTGTTTTACACTGTCAGGCTAGTCCTCCTTCATGTCTTTCCTAGTTTTGTGGTGAATTCAGTTTAAAGATGTGGTTAAGCTGAAATGAATCCAGGAGGCTTAATAATGCAGGTAGATGTTCCAGGACAGTTGCTCAAAGCAAATGGTCTTTTGAAGGTTTGTTCGCCTGGGAATGGAGCAATGTGTCATGTCATGCAAGGGTGGGTTCCTTTGCCCACACCGAGGCAGAACTAACAGCGTTGCAAAGCAGAGGCAGAAACTGTTAAAGTGTGTGTGTGTGTGTGTGTATGTGTGTGTGCACATGTGTGTATACACAGGCAAAAAAAGCCTGCCCGAACTCAGCTAGTGCTGATGTTACTGTTGGTGAGTTTGACTGGGAAGGACCTTTGCCAAGGGAAGGGCTGCATGCATTAGTCTGGAGTCTGTTAATGAGATCAAGCATCATTTGAAATGGAACAATATGCACAAAGTGGGGGCAGTTACTGGTTCTAAATCAAGTTCTGTTACAAATTGAATAAATTTGACTAGTCCTGTGTAAGTACAAACTTTCCCAAGAAGTTTAAATTAGCAGAAAACAAAGTTGTCATTTTGTTCAATGCTATGGATATGTGCCTTCACAGCTCCCTCTAGCAGTATTTGAACTTTTTAATAACCAGGTGAACATTTGAAATTACTGTTAATACAATATGACTCTTCATAAAGTTACTGTGCTAAGCTGGAACAAATGTGAAAATCTGTTTGGACTCTTGAGAGGTGTGGTATTGTTTTGCTCCCTAATCTAAATCACTCTGAAAGTAAGCCACATATTAACTAGAAAGATAAAAAAATGTTTTGAGGAAAGCAGCCGAAGTTTTGAAGCTGTTTTGAAGTACAATGTACTTATTTCAGCAAAACAGAAAAATATATGGAAAAAATCTAACCAACATCTGCTGGTTTTTCTCCATCTGCTCTCTTTGGCTGTGCTTTTGTCCAAACCTGCCAAAAAATACAGGTTTTCCAAGGGTCTTGTGGCACATCAACCACGTCTTCATCTAAAGTTCACAATTTCTTGTTTATTTTGATGGTGTGGCAGGGTGCCTGCATCCCTGTGTCTGCACGATGACTTCAAGAAGAGCAATGGTTGTTTTGTAGTTCCAAAGATGTGGATGTGGTTAGACAAGCAAATATCCGGAGCTGATTTTTGTATCAGCAGGGTCCTACCCTAACTGGAAGAACATCTTCCTTGATCCACTGGCCTTCTGAGGCATTGAAGTGAGTGTCTGAAGGATGTCAAAATCTATGCTGTTCAGTGCAGGTGATGATACCTGCTGTGATGCTCAGTCTCTGGACCATGGTGGGTTGCAGCACGCAGGCGAGGTGCTCAAAGCTCCTGCAGAGCCAGCAGTGTGTCAGCCCTGCACGCTTGATCATCCCAGGGAATGGGCTTGCTTGGTCTGATAGTGGGAAGGGAGAGAGGATCTAACCCACTCTCCTGCCTCACTCAGCAACCCTTTGCTGTAACTTTTTTTTTCATCATTATTATTATTTATTATTCTGATGGTGACCATCCTTCTGTATGCATGTAGCAGAAGAGTGAGCATTTGGACAATTCCAGCAAATGCCCTGTAATTTTACTTCACAGTGATGGAGAAAGATGTTTTTTCTTGGACTCTTGCAGAAAAGGAGAAGAGGAAAGCTGCTTCCCATGACAGCCTTGGAAGTCAGCTGTGAGGCTGAAGTTGCTGTGCTCCTTGGTTTGGTAGACTGCAGCTGCTTGTGGAGTGGGTGGTCTAAAGATGCTTCTTTGGTTGTTTGCCAAGGGGGATGGGTGTCCAGCCATTTCAAGAAAGGGAATGAAAATGGATTTTTTAGCCTACTGGAGTATGAGGAGTAATTATAATTTGTGCTCTTGTTCTGAAGCCCATAGTGTAAGAAGGAAATACACAAGCAGTGGAAGCAGGGTCAGGTGCCTATACTCGGATGAGTATAGGGATGTTGTCCAGTTGTGTAGGGATGGGGTCAGGAAGGCCAAGGCACAACTGGAGCTGAACTTGGTGAGGGATGCAAAAAACAGGAAGGACTTCTACAGGTACCTCAATCAGAAGAGAAAAGTCAAAGAGAGTATACCTCCCCTGAAGAGTGAGACTTGCCAAGCTGGCAATAACAGATGAGGAGAAGGCTGAAGTACTTAACTACTTTTTTGCCTCAGACTTCACTGGCAACCTCTCTTCCCACACCTCTCGAGGGGATGGGCTGTAAGAAGTGGACTCGGAGAGCAAAATCCCTGCCACTGTAAGAGAAGACCTGGTTTGCGACCACCTGAGGAACCTGAATGTACACAAGTCCATGGGACCGGATGAGATGCATCTGAGAGTTTTGAGGGAATTGGCTGATGTAGTTGTCGAACCACTCTCCATGATATTTGAAAAGTCATGGTGGTCAGGCAAAGTCCCTGGTGATTGGAAAAAGGCCAACATTACACTCATTTCTAAAAAGGTTAGGAAGGAGGACCCTGGGAACTGCCAACCTGTCAGCCTCCCCTCTGGGCCTGGGAAGGTCATGGAACAGATCCTCCTGCAAGCTATGCTAAGGCACATAGAGGACAGGGAGGTGATTTGAGACACCCAGCATGGCTTCAACAAGGGTAAGTCCTGCCTTACCAACCTACTGGCCTTCTACGAAGGAGTGACTACATCAGTGGACAAGGGAAAACCCACAGATGTCATCTATCTGGACTTCTGTAAGGCCTTTGACAGAGTCCCCCACGACATCCTTATCTCTAAATTGCAGAGATATGGATTTGATGGGTGGACTGTTCAGTAGATAAAGAATGGTTGGATGGTTTCACCCACAGGATAATGGCCAATGGCTCAAAGTCCAGATGGAGATCAGTGACAAGTGGTGTTCCTCAGGGTTCTGTTCCACGACTGGTGTTGTTTAATATCTTCATCAATGACTTAGATGATGCACCCTCAACAAGTTTGCAGATGACACAAAGCTGAATGGTCAGGTTGACACCCCTGAGGGATGAGATGCTGTCCAGAGAGATCTAGACAAACTGGAGAAGTGGGTCTGTGAAAACCTCATGAAGTTCAACAAGGCCAAGTGCAAGGTCCTTCACCTGGGTTGGGGCAACCCTCAGTATCAATACAGGCTGGGGGATGAAGAGATTGAGAGCAGCCCTGCTGAGAGGACCTGGGGGTCCTGGTGGATGAGAAGCTGGACATGAGCCGGCAATGTGTGCTTGCAGCCCAGAAGGCCAACTGTATCCTGGCTGCATCAAAAGCAGTGTGGCCAGCAGGTCGAGGGAGGGGAATCTGCCCCCGTACTTTGTTCTGGTGAGACCCCACCTAGAATACTGGATCCAGCTATGGAGCCCCCAGCACAGGAGGGACATGGAACTGTTGGAGAGGGTCCAGAGGACAGACACAAAAATGATCAAAGGCCTGGAACACCTGCCCTATGAAGAGAGGCTGAGAGAGTTGGGTTTATACAGCTTGAGGAGGGGAAGAGAAGACTCCAAGGAGACCTTATCATGGCCTTTCAATACCTAAAGGGGGCTTATAAGAAAGATGGGGGAAAACATTTTAGCAGGGCCTGTAGCAATAGAACAAGGGGTAATGGTTGTAAACTAAAGGAGGAGAAATTCAGACTACATATTAGGAAAAATTTTTTTTACACTGAGGGTGGTAAAATGCTGGAAGAGGTTGCCCAGAGAGGTGGTAGATTCCCAATTCCTGGAAACGTTCAAGGTCAGGTTGGATGGGGCTCTGAGTGACCTGGTCTAGTTGAAGGTGCCCCTGCTACTGCAGGGGGGCTGGACATGATGAACTTCGTGGTCCCTTACAGCCCAAACCATTCTATGATTCTAATGTTTGTAGTTCTGTTGTGGGGAAAGGTTTTGATTTCAACTAAGAAACAGCCCTCAAATAGGCAATGGTTAGAGCAGAAAAGAAAAAAAAAAAATAAAAGAAAAAAAAATTAAACCAGGAGCAGTCCTTACTGGTAGAGATGCCATCCTCTGACTCCTCTGGCAATCGGAAGGTATCATTATTGAGTAATTAACAAGCGTTACAAAACAATATGTCACAGTGACATATATTTGACCAAGAAGAATTTAAACAGCACTATGAGAAGATAATTAGAACAAGTTTCTGTTCAATATTTATTACAATTAATATATTAAGTTGTTCTTGGTCACAGGACAGGTAAAATGGATGGTCCTGTAAAAACTGACCAGGTCTCTTCAAGGCTTTGACATATGACACAGATTTTGAAGCTGTTCACCACCTCCTTGAGCTGTGAGCTGGTTTGGAGCCTGCAGCGGCTCAGTTCACCCCAGCAAAGTGGCAAGTGTCTGCACCACTTCCAGGCACTCGTTTTGTCTCAGACTTGTGTGATCCTGCATGACTGCCCAGTGATTGCATGTTTTCACATGTAATCGATAATTGTTACGTATTCTATTATGTGACAGGAGGAAAAAAAAAATCTATTTTTTTATAGTGCAGGATTTTGATTTATACCTGGCATTCATGGCCAGCACATCTAGTACTTCACATTTAGAGGAAGGTCTGGGTGTTTAGTTGTTGCTCAGTGTATACATATGCATGTTTCTGGTTTGTTTTGCTGTGTCTTTAAGGTACCAAGCTTTGCTGGGGAAGAACCTGAAAATATGTTCTCAGTACAAACAGACAGCAAATCCATCCATGCTGAGGAGAAAATCAGTTGTGTCAGATAAACTGAAACAGTGAACATTTGCCATTCAGGGCTTGATTGCACATGGTCCATCCATCTGTGTAGTATTTATAGGACTTCCTTGATACAGAAATCATACAATGAAAAACTTATCCTGAGAAAGGAGCATTTTCTTATTGTGAGGAGGAAGTGCTCTGCATGATGCAATGAACACCTTCTGCAGATAAATGAGCTCTTATTGTGTGCCTTTGTGAACTGATTAGGGTTTTCTTTAACTTTCCTCACAAAGCCTCTATACAAGGAGCCATCTAGTGGCACCGTATTTCTGCGGGCGCGTAACGAGTGAGGCCGGAGTGGTGGCTACCTGCCGGGTATGGGCTCTTCCCCTTGGGGTCACGTCTCGAGTTGGATCCCTCAGCCACACGAAGGCTGCATGCCCTTGCGCTCTGCAGAGCTGGTGTGCATCAGGCCTCTACGTTTGTGTCTCTGCTGATTTATGTGCACACTAGGTTATTTCTCTGAAAGCAGATTTGAAGTTGGTCTGGTGTTGGCTTTTTGCATATTGCAAAAATTAAGTCACACTGCCAAATCCTGGCTGTTGGAGGAGGCACACCTTCCAGAGTCAGTCTGAAACTCTGAGTTGGTTCCTAATGGCTTGTAGCATATTCTAGTCTTACAGCGGGATACCCCACAGAGAACATGCTGGTTTATTGGGAGTTTTCCCTTGGTCAGTAATGCAGCCATATTGCACCTACTGCCTTTAGGACCATACCTGAAAGATTATGTAAGAATCTGTGATATAGGTTTTCTAAACTGGGCAAACCCAAATGCACATTTGTGGTTGAACATAACTAAGAGGCAAATACACATGACAGATACAAGTGAAAAATGTGTGGAGAGAGGTAGTCTTCAGGAACATAAACTACCTGGGGTCTGGCTGTACTTGCAAAGCCTTTCAGAGTGTTAACAGGCTGTTATTAAAATCCATTCGGCATTACAGACAGTTGTAAAGTTCTTCCAAATTCTCTGTATTTGTGCTAGGTACGGTGGGCTGCAGCTGCTGTTGGGTCTGTAGTAGGCAGCAGCATCAATTTATTCAATGGTTTTCTCAGTAGATTGTGAAGGTTCTACCTCTGTCTCCACAGGAACCCGGGCTTTCTCTCCTGGGACTGATGGGACTTCAAGTTCAACCAAGCTTGCAGTACCTGAGCCCCAGACCCTTAATCACCATATAGATAGTGGCTAATATACCATAGGGCATACGTTTTGTGTGACAGATTCTGATAAAACACACTAATGCTGGAGTTTGGTGAATTAAAATCTGTTCAACAGGAGCAGAATTCAAACTCTCATTATGTGCAATGGCTCTGAGCTTAAAATGTTATTTTTGCATTGATGTTATATTATTATTTTTAGCATCAATGGCAATCAGTATGTAATTGGCAATGATCTCATGCACACTCCTGGGTACAGACTGTTCTTTCCCAGTTTAGGAGTATTTGCTTGTTATTGCTGAATTGGAGCGTGTGGACATGCAGAAGAGGCCCCACGGTCATTAAAACTCTTTGCCAGGGCTCTTACCATTGAGTACTCAGCATTTAACCTCTCCAAGTATCTTCGGAGAACTAGATAAATTTAGGACAGAAAACTTCTGTTTCTTGAAATACTTCTCTTAGGCCTGTGTTCTGTGATAGTTATCCAGTGTCACAATTGAGCTTTGAAATACGGTGCCACAAAGTGATGAAAAAGACTCTAAAAGTTTCTTTATAAAGGCTGTAAACAGGGTTGCCTTTTAAAATGTAGGAAAAAATACTTTGACCTGATACTGCGCTTCTCTGCGGGAGTGTAATGGCTTTCCTTGGCGTCGGGAGGAGGAGTGGGTCATTACTGAGCTACAGACGTGACCCCCCGCGGGAAGGGTGCACCATTTTCACTGTTAGTCCCTGAAGGGAGCCCTTGTCACCCTGGGACTGCTGGAAGAGCATGCGTAGGATCACACAGGAAGGGAGTGTTTTGCCAGGAGTGTAGTGGAAGCACAGTTGAAATATGTGCTATTGAGTTACTTGTGTTGTGTTTGAGACCTGTAATATTGGATAATTTTTATAGGGTAGGCTCTTAAATGAGCTGGCTTTGGATAGATCCTCTTCTCATCTATATCTGTTCTAAAGACCAAAATAGTGCTTTCCATAATAACTTTTTTGTGTTCTGTGGATGAGATTAAGTCTATACAACAAAAAATAGAAGTGTCAGGGGTTGGTTTGAAAATACTGCTTTCATCTTTGACTGTGGATACATACAGGCTATATTTATATGCTGTCAGCTTCTAAATTGGTCCTGGTATAACCTTCCATTTTTTCAGTGTATTTAATGTGATTTGCAAGCACAAAGAGAGATAAGAAGGTGCTACTAATGAATAGCTAGGCAAAAGTTGAAAAAGATGATGTTTAAAACAGCGAGCCTGTTGATGTATGTCATTTTTGGAATGCCTGATTTCAAGATCATCTTCTTCTGGGATGATTTTGTCCTGACTTGAATGTCTTAAACGTCTGTGGCAAATAAAGTCTGCAATTAACCGGGCATCATAAAAATTAAATATTGCAGAGCAAGTAAAACCCATCTTCCTGTCGCCAGGTGAAAACCAGATGTGCTGCTTTTGTTTGTACCCCTGAACTTCACAATTTAACACAATTTGTTGTCAGCAGCTGCTGCTGTTTTAAGCTCAGAGTGCTGAGCTTCATTTCCCCTGCACTACAAACATGCATGTTCTGCTGTCATGTATGGACCCTATTTTGAAATCATTATGCTGTAAAAATCATGCTTGGCTTTGGTGAAAGTTATTGTGAGAGAAATGTAGATTAAAGGTGGATGGATATTTCTGGTTTTGTGGCATTTAACACTTGCATCAACAGGTGTGGGATTGAGTGAGACTGGAATTGGACTGTCCAACTGTGGTATTTGTTACACATCCTCATTTTTCAATACATATCTATAACTCTTGGTTGGTACAGTTGTTCTGCAGACTGTGCTTTATTTTTAGTGCTTGCTTCTCCCAAAGATAAGTCTCTGCAGACACTGGGTGTCCTCTGTGGTGGGAAGGTTTTGTGTGATTGCTGTCCCTGTGGGCAGGGAAGAGTTACAGCCGAGCCTCATTTAGTTTCTGCCTTTGAAGCATTTAAAATTAATTTGTCTTTTTAAATTCCAGCATATAGACTTGGAAAAGCATTTCCCACAGGGGAGCAAAGCACTTCAAGGAGGAAAACAGTTTAAAGAGGTGAACCATGCACCAGTAAATCTGCTGTTTGTTTTGCTTTTTTCTCCCGAGGTTTCATCACAGCTTTCTACTGCTTTTCAAGAGCATAGTACATTAGGGTGGGAACCTTCTGCTTAAACACCCGGAGCTTCGGCCTCCACTGGTCCTGGGGGAGCTGCGCAGCTTGACCAGCTGCTTATGGGCACAGGGGTAGTAATACGGAGAGGGAAGATCCTGACTGAAACGTTGCATAAGTATCATGTCAGATGCTGTTTGAAACAGGAATGGGCCCAAACCAAGCTACAGAAAGGTTTGGAAGAGCAGGAGAGCAGAGCGTGGGGCAGGACTGTGCACTCCTCGGGACCTGGGAGGGTGTGTGCCTGTCGCTGTGGTTCAGGCCAATGCCTTCCTTGTAGGTAATAAGAATTACCGTGACAAAACAACAGTGAACATCTCTTTTTTCCTTCCTTTCTCCTTTATCAACATGCTATTTGCTGTACAGATTAGGATTTGGGGGGTTTTTGGGTGGGTTTTTTTGTTGTTTTTTTGGGGGGTGGGGTTTTTTTAGTTTAAATAGAAAAATCATTTAGCAAGAGTCAGACTGTGAGAGGGAACATTGCCAAGATACACAGAAATGTCCTATTGCGACATCGCCTTTAGAGACCTTGGAAATAGTTTGATGGATATTTCTAATAAATTAGGGGCTTTCCACATAAATGGTTTTTTTTTTTTTTTTTTTTCCTTATTTTTCCCCTCCTCCAGTCACTGCAGCTAGGTATTTTGGCCCTAAGCTACAGCATGGTCTGGTTGCTCTGGTTCAGGCCTCGAAAGGGGATGGGGATAAAACTGGGCTTCCTAGCAAGGAGCCTGGGAGCTGCTTGCCGGTCCGTACCTGTGCAACAGTGTGGTAGTAAGGTCCTTCAGTTGGTGATCTCAGTGGAGAAGGCGGATGGTGATCCATGCAGCACCAAAGATACAAGAGTTGATAGGCTGCTAACTATGGAAGCATCTGAGAATGGTCTGGTGGGAATTAGGGCTTCTCCCTCCAATAAGGTGGCAGGATCACTAGCCCAGCATGGGCAACAAGCAGGAGGAACTGGAAGCCATTGTGCTGCAAGAAAACTACAATATAGTTGCCATCACGGAAATGTGATGGGATGACTTGCAGCACTGGAGTGCTGCAGTTGACGGTTATCAACTCTTTAGAAGGGACAGGCGAGGAAGGAGAGGCGGTGGAGTGACCCTCTATGTCAGGGAGAGATATGATGTCTAATACTTAATGATGGTGATGATAAGGTTGAGAGCCCATGGGTAAGAATCAAGGGGAAGGCCAACAAGGCAGATATCACTGTGGAGTTTGTTACAGACTGGACAATCAGGAAGATGAAGCTGATGAAATACTCTACAAGCAGTTGGGAGATGGTTTCACGATCACAGCTTCTTGTTCTTGTGGGGGACTTCAACTTCCCAGATGTGTGCTGGGGATAAAACACAGCAGAGATGGAACAATCCCAGAGGTTCTTGGAGTATGTGGAAGATAATTTCCTGGCACAGCTAGTGAAGGAGCCAACTAGAGAGGATGCCCTCCCAGACTTGCTGCTTGTTAACAGAGAAGGACTTGTATGAGATGTAACAATTGGAGGCTGCCTGGGCCATAGTGGTCATGAAATAATAGATTTTTCAGTTCTCAGAGAAGTCAGGAGGGGAGTTAGCAGAACTGCCAATTTGGACTTCCACAGGGCAGACTTTGTCCTGTTCAGGAGACTGATTGGCAGAGTCCCTTGGGAGGCAGTACTTCAGGGCAAAGGAGTCCAGGAAGGCTGGGCACTTCTCAAGAAGGAAATCTTAAAGGCGCAGGAACAGGCCGTCCCCATGTCCCAAAAGACAGGATGGCAAGGTGGAAGACTGGCAGCATGGCTGAATGGAGAGCTTTGCCTGGAACTCAGGAACAAAAGGAGTGTTTACGGCCTTTGGAAAAGGGGACAGGCCACTCAGAAGGACAGTGAAGCTGTGCAGGGAGAAAATTAGAAGGGCCAAAGCCCAACTTGAACTCAGTCTGGCTGTTGCCATAAAAGACAATAAAAAATGCTTCTACAAATACCTTAACAATAAAAGCAGGACTAGGGAGAATCTTTCTCCTTTATTGGATGCAGGGGGAAACACTGTGACTAAGGATGAAGAAAAGGCTGAGGTACTTAATGCCTTCTTTGCCTCAGTCTTTAATTGCAGGACTAGCACTTTGCTGGGTACCCAGCCCTTTGAGCTGGAAGACAGGGATGGGGAACAGAATGAGACCACCATAATTCAAGAGGAAATGGTTAGTGACCTGCTGCACCACCTAGACATACACAAGTCTATGGGGCCAGTTGGGTTATACCCAAGAGTGCTGCAAGAACTGGCAGATGTGCTCACCAAACCACTTTTAGTATTTTCAGCAGTCCTGGCTAACCAGGGGCGTCACGATGGGCTGGAGGCTGGCAAATGTGACACTTGTCTACAAGAAGGGCCAGAAGAAGGATATGGGGAACTACAGACCTGTCAGTCTGATCTCGGTGCCAGGGAAGATCATGGGTGCCATTACACACAATTACAGGACAACCAAATGATCAGGCCCAGTCAACATGGATTCATGAAGGGCAGGTCCTGCTTAACGAACCTGATCTCCTTCTATGACAAGGTGACCTGCTTGGTGGATGAGGGAAAGGCAGTGGATATTATTTACCTGGACTTCACTAAAGCCTTCGATTCTGTTCCCCACAGCATTCTCATGAAAAAAATGGTTACCTGTGGCTTGGTCGGGTGTACGCTCTCCTGGATCAAACACTGT
>KL268984.1:13060-27344 GCA_000699545.1 Podiceps cristatus | reverse complement strand
AGTGTACGGAAAAGGACTTCACAAAGCAAATTTGGCTTGGTTTTAGTTTAGACAAACTACATCAAATGTATGCAGTATGTACTATTACAGGAATTTATTGAGTTGCATTGGCTGCTTTCAATTAGTTCATATGAGGTTAAATATTCATCACTAGAAAACCATTTTATCATTAGGAAACTGAAAAGTTTATCAACAAACTTTTCTTATGCTGGGGTCAAAGTGTAGTTCAATTTGAATATCTGCCAAAACTGACATTGGATTGAACAAGAACAGAATACAGTCCTTAAAGTAGTTGCAGTGAATGAGGATCGCTCTTATTCACACATTTGGTGAAGATATGCATATATCCAGTGCTCTGAACTAGTGGCATAGGGACACTTTGTCAATATTGCTACAGTAAATGTTGAAGTGAAATGACAGATTTTCCTCTTGGGGCTCCCATGAGAAGCTGATGTGTAATCATTATTGAGACTTAATTTCTTTCCTGCTCTTAGCTGGAAGGAACGTGGAGTTCAAAGCTGGAAAGGAAGCTGCAGTCCATCTGAGAGCAGAAGATTTGTGTGTAACTTTCAGAATGTGACTTGAATCTGTTTGCGACCTGGAAGATGGTGCTAATTGTCTTTGCTACAATCCAATGCATTCATCAGTGATTTATGTGTTCCTTATGTATTGTTATAGCAGATAAATAGGATCAAATGTAGGGGCTAACATCAGGGAAGATGATCCCAGAACTGAATCCTATAGTGGCAGGGCTAATGAAGCTCTTAAATATGAACAGAGTAAGTGACACACCAGAAGACTTGACTGAGAAGAAAACCGAGAGTTTGCTAAGTAAAATATGACTGATTTGAGTTGAAAAAGAGGGAAAGAAGGTGATGTTTGGACAGACAGGAAACTCTGCCAAAGAAAAGTTTGGAGCAGGTGATCTGTTAACTGGGAAGGACTGCGACAAGATGGAGATGTGTCAGTGGGGAGTGGTTGACATGGCATGGCACACCAGATAAGCATTTTCAGTGGGGGATTTATCTCTTCAGTTGTAGAAACTCAGGCTATGACAAACTTCAGGTGGAAGAATCTTAAAGGATGTAACAAAATCAAGATGCCATGGTAAGATGACATGATAGAAATGTGGGGAGTAGAATATATAATAGAGATCTAACATAGATAATCCAATAGTTAAATGCAATATGGCAGCATTTGGCTTCCAGGAAAAGTCTGACTACATGAAATGGTTATGTACCATGTCTTCCCTCCACAAAATATGAATGATATACCTCTTGATTTCCATGAGGAGGCAGGTGGTGAAAACATTCCTCCTGAAAAACCTCTTCTCAAGATATAGAGCTCCTCTGAGTCCAGCACAGCCCCACAATTGTCCCCAGATCTCAGATCTGTAATCACAGATAGAACAACAGCATTGTTCACTTTCAATCATATGAGACAGTAGTTATCATGGATGACTAAACTAATCTGCACAGTAGGGAACACAGTTGCAGCAGGAAAGGAATAAGCTAGATACCAAGTTGAAGACAATCTGTTTCTGGAATCTACATTGTGTCTTTCAACCTAGGTCAGTTTGTCTGGAGTACAAAGAAATTGAATATTACTTAAAAGCTACACTAGAGATTCTTTCTTTATACCCATATTCTGAAGGCGAGGTACATTTTAATATTCCTGTGCAGATACCTAAGACTTAGTGCTCAGCAAATTCCCCTGAACACCCTGTACACCTGAGTCTCAGCCCAAACACCACCTGTTGGTCTTGGAGCTGTGATCAAATCAACCAGGGAAAGACTTTTGTAGTTTTTTTTTTTTTGGTTTTTTTTTTTTTTTTTGCAGTCAGGCAAGATGTATCAGAGAAGAAAGGGAAAAACTGGAAAGCATCCCGACATCAAGAAAAAGCATGTGCTTTTCACCTTTTATTTTTCCCACAGTTGTTAATGTTTTTAAAGGCAATTCCAACTTGCAATAATGCTTTACTGTATAGAAGCATCGAATGTTATCCTAGTTTAACTGCCCTGAGTCTTGCTCTGTGGCATTTGTTTGGTGGAATTAAATAAATTGCAATCTGTCCAGGAACAAGCAACAGAAAATTTGACATGCAGGCATAGACAAATGTGTGAGAAAAATATTAACACTTCCTTTAGAAAAGAATCTGCAATAATGAAAGTGCTTCTGCTTTCAAAGACAAAGAGGGGTTAAAAAGACATCTGTACAATGAGTCAAAGCCTTTGAACAAGCAGTCGTAAGCTATTTCCATAACAAGTATTCCTCAGTGTGCTCCATATATATTTTTTTTTGATAGTTCAAGAAAAATCTTTAAAATCTCTGTTTAATCTCCCATCTGGTGTTTATCCCAGCACTTGCTCTTCTGAAGATGAACAGGTATCATGCTTGATACCTGCTCTCACTTGATACCTGCTCTCAAAAACTACCCAGGGGTAATCAATACTTTTTTACGTGGAACTCTTTTTTTTAAAAAAAACCCCAAACCAAAACACCAAAAAAACCCCCAACCAAACCTGTTTTCTTTTTAACACTTCTCATGCATCACACTGCTTTAAAAGAATATTGTCAGATGAAGTAAATGTGTCATGTGATGCAACACAATATAATGCAAAAGGAGCTACCATAGAAGCTTTTCTTGTAGAACTGTAATGCAAATTTGATTTCAAATAGCCAGTCCTTTGCTCCTATTGACAGATAGCCCTTGAGATTCAGGTATTTCTCAGCACATTCAATTAAATAGGGTTAATATTGCTCATCATTAGTCGTCTTCTGTGATGATTTTCCATTGTGAACTCATAAATGCTGTCATTAGAAGAACCTTTCAAAAGAGGTTACATTTTTTAAAGTGTTTAATGTGCATTTCCGGGTGGATTATTACTGCTGTTATATTATCATCCAGCATAAAGAATCATACATCAGGTGTGCTTAACAGCAAGCTGTTTAACTAAGATTACTCCTGTTGGAGATACACTGTGCATAATATGCTGTACCATGTAATACAACCCAAGAAGCAAAAGCCACAGGAGCTGAAACAATGTATAACTTCTTGTACCTTTCCTGATTTTTCAATTTCAGTACACAGATCGGCTTCCATTGAACTTATTCATAGAATTATTTTTTTTAAAAAATCACCTGAAATAATGCATTTTTTGTCATGCATGGAAAGAAAACTCATTTTCTTCTCTTTTTTTCCCAGACTTTATTATTTCCAGTTAGTAGACTGAAATGATTGCTTCTATCTCCTGGGTCTAATAAAGCAATTTGGTTCTTTAATGGGCCTTGTTAGGGTTGAAGATCAATGTCTTTCTGGTACTATTTTTTGCATTATTGGTGCACTACCTGCTGAGTCATCAGCACAGAAACCAGAGGTTAATTTCACTTCTACTAAATGAAGCAGATAATCAGCCATCAGAGGATGGCTTCTGTGCTGTAAATAAGTCTTGACAAGCTGAGGGACAGCACTGTGCATCACTCAGCCCTCTTCACACCATCTGTCCACAAATTAAGACAAAGTAAGGATATTAATTTGTTACATTTCAAAAGCTGTACTGACAAACCCGCATGGACGTCTTTAAATGGCGATGAATAACTGAAACATTTTACTAATATTCTACTGAGTCATGGGTTATAGTTTTGCAAACTTCTTTTCTAACAGTGAATGTGTGGAAAGTGTTTTGACCAGATGCACAGCTAATGACTATCAAAGCAGATCGATTCCAAAGTACTATACTACACAGCATTTTTTACTTAGGTTGGAAGTGGTATGGCACAAAAACCTGATGGCACAAGAATCTGTTGGATCTCCCAGAGATGTTATATGGAGAATAAACTTTCAGTTAATGGGGAAGCTGTTACATGGTTTCAGGAGCCAGAAACATTTATGAAAAAAAATGAGCTCACCAAGTATGGTGAAAAATAATTCCAGGAAGTTGCCGAGGTGAGAGCTTGCCTGTTCCATTTCACTAAATCCATACAACATGAAAGTAGAGCAGTGGTTCAATTGATCTTACACTAAATCAAACTGGCTTGTTGTGGAAGTGAGAATGGATGTATTTGCAAGAGAATTAGTTTTAAAGATGCATTCTAATTACTCATAACATGATATGTGTATTCATGTGCAACTTAATCTCAGATAAGACAGAGTTCAAAGGGTCCAGAAGTCAAGTATGTATTAATCACTGAAGTATAAAAATATTACAGACTTATTCTAATAATCTTCAAACTAAGCACTATGAAAACAGGGAATCCAGAGCTGGAGTTGAACTGGAAAGAAATGAAGGCACAAAGCAATTTTCATTTTCCTTTGAAACAGTGCCACACAATAACTACAAGACTATGAATTAACTGCAAAGCTATGATTAATGAGTAACAATGCTTCCATACCCAGATTAGACTAAACAGTTTTTTAAAGACAGTGTTTTTAATTTTCCTTCTTCATTACAAGACAGAGACAAAATTGAACATCTAAACAGAATTTAACAAGATACTTTTTTTGTATAATGGTTTTGTAAAATGGCTTTGCAGTTTCAGATAACAGACCTATAATGAAGAGTATAATGGGAGCTTGGACATTTGGTTTACCCGCTGACACCTGAATTTAGATGTCATAATCCACAATTGAATCCTACCCTTGTACAGCTCTCTTAGAATGGAGGAATGCCCTTCAATGATGTGAATCTATACATTTACCCTATGGGGATCAAAGGTAACAGGCTTAAATTAAGGAGCTAATTTTTCATCTGCTAAACTTAGATGAGATAGGAACCACCTACGGTTCAGAGAAGTACTTTCCAAGCATTTTTAATTAATAGTGATCAGATTCTCATTAAAACCAGAGGAAAGCTTGTCACTGAATAGTGTCTTCAGTTAAAAAAAAAAAAAAAAAGAGTGAGTAAATGAAGTTATTACACTAGAGTTTTGGACAAGGTAATTATTGAAGTTTGTTTCTATAAGAAACTTTTATATTATTACTTGAAATTGTCTTTAAATTTTATTCTTAAAATTGTCCAGTAAATATGTGCAGTGGTAACGTGTAAGAAGTGAACACTGTTAAAACCTGTAGGATTCTTAAGCATTATGAATTGAAATATTGATGAAATCATGCCTAGTTAAATGCCTAGGTTTTGGTAAATTAATCCACAGCATCATTGCACAGTAAATAATTAGATTAGGAATTATTAAAATAATTTTAAAAATACACTCATGTTACAATTTTAAAAATACATGCAACTATAAAGAATACATAATGTATAAAACTATATCCATCAAGCTAAAACTGATTTCTAATTAAGTGGAAACAGGGGGCTTCTCAAGAGCTAAATTACCCTATGTTTGGCTACTGCCAGGTTTCTGTGCTTTGCACCGAAGCATTTGATCCTGGTGACTCCTTCGAGCCTGAGGTTTGTTCACATTCGGCAAAGCGATGAGTCATACGCCCGTGGGGTTTGATTCTGATCCAGGCCCAGGTGAACTGAACCTCCGTAGTCATCTATGTTACCCTTGCTGACAGCACCTTCTAGTACAGCTTTCTTCCTCTTTATTCCTTATAGTTCCTGTTGCTGCCTTCCATTTAGTTATCAAAACTAAGATCCATGATAACTGGCTCTATAGTCCACACTTTACTGTGCTTAACAATTAAATGGTTGGACATGGAACCTGTGAAACTTCCCTTCAGTCACTAGGAGGTGTGAAACAGAAGGCCATTGAAATAAAACTTGTCTGGAAGAGTTGGTTAATTTGGTTTTAATAATGCTTACTTAAACTGTGCTTATGCATAGTTACTGTGTCTATAACATTGCTTAAAGAACAAGATATTCTTTGGGATAAATGTTGAGGTTAAATTGTTGGAGTTAAATTCCCTTTCAGCAATTCGGGATGCAGTTTTTGATTGTAAAATGAATGTTCAGAATATATTCACTGTTCCATTTTTAGGGTGAGAATCCATGAGAATGTGTTTTGTAAAGCTCTGTTCTTATCACAAAAAGCATATAAAGAGAAAAAGGGAATCATATTGTCCTCCAAAATAGACGATTTAAATTGCTTTTGAAGACTCCTGTAATTGCATGTAGTTAGAGAGGTTTAGCTGATCACAGCAAAGATGTTCTCCCAGCTTAGAAAGTTTGGCTGAGGAGTATGTTCAAATGAAAATGCTTGCTTTGCTTACCTTCTCTTGGGTAACTCTCCACAACAAGGACTCCAGAAAATATCTGAGGTAGTTTACTAATGGGAAGCAGAATACTCTCTTGTAAGTTACTTCATGCAGTCTCCCCTCTCCTAAGTGCCAACAGCTTTGGTTCTGATTCCCGTTAACAAAAGGGAAAGAAGCACAAAGGTTAGAGAGAACAGTATGGATGGTCTTTGCTCATAGTGACTAGTGATCTATGGTTTTACAAATATTTCCTATTTGAAATATAGAAAGTGTGCTAGGTTCCTCATAAATTACTGCAAATTAATTTATCTTGAAGAAAAAGAAATTAAATTTAGTCTTCAATACCTAGAGAATTTCTTCTAGTGAATTTCTCCTTAATTTTATAACATTGGTGTTAGTGGACATACATTACCTTATTTCACCTTTCTGAAAAGATTAGTTCCAATACTTATTAAACTGTGTTTTCCTGTAGCATTTTCTAAATTGAGACTAAGAAGTAACATACAAGTTCTAGGTAATTCTTCTTTAAAGCTAATAACTGCTCCATTTTTATGAAGAGCTGATATTTGAGAAATACACTGTTCTGCTGTTCCTTTTTCTAGTAAAAATTCTTTGGGAACTGCAAGCCAAGTAGTTTAAGTTTCGAAGCTGTGCAGCATAGTCTATAAATTGGAGCTTCCTTAGAGTCCCTCAATATTGGCTTGAGAGAAAGAGAGTTTCATAATGAATTTTGTTCTTCTCTATTCTCACACTCTTAGCTGAATTTCATTTTACTTTTAAATGTGCTCATACTACACAGAAATGAGCTCTCTCCATGGAGTGCAGAAGAAACAGCTTGCATCAGCGTATAAACATGAAGGGCATTTCCAAAGTTTTCTTGTAATTTTTTTTCTCTCTTCCTTTTTTGGTTCATGCTTACTTGGATTATCAAGAAGAAACAGAAGAGGTTTAAGATAAATTAAAACTTTATTTGCATGCAGGCAGTGAGTCCATTACCATGGGCAAATATCAGCCTCATTTGCTTTGAGAAGTCTCTGTTATTATGACTTTGAGGAGCAGCTGCTTGACGGCCTTTGGAGCGTTGTGCATGCCACTTTTCATTCAGCATAAGGTTTTGAGAAGCATTAGAAAGAGCTGCTCACATGCTATTTGGAAAAGCCTGGTCAAACCACAAGCTCTTATTTATTTATTTTCTGTATAAAACATCTGTCTGGGTCTGCAGGATTGCTTTGCTCTTATTCCAAGCAGAGCTTACCTGGTATCAATATCCTGTTGTGACTGTGATCTGGCCATTATTTGTATTAAAGCTGAGATAACAAGTGGAATCCCAGAAGAGGTAGCAGGGCCACAGGAGAGCACAGGATGGCATTTGGGAGGCTCATTGCACTTCTTTTTGGTTCACATAGCAACATGCATCTACAACCTCTGATGGCAGACCAACAGGGAGTTATGGGAACTTCAGCTGTCAGACCTGGCAGTCATTCGTAGACAAAAGGGCTTTGAACAGGTCCTTTCAATTGGTCATTTTTAGTCAATCCTGGCTTAAATGATTTCTCCCTTTAATGTGCTTACTCTGTGATATGTATACTACTTCTCTTTAATCAATGGTGATTTCATTCATCAAACAACTTTCAACAATCATCCTTTTGCATTAATTACATTTCTACTAACTAAATTTCCTTGATATTGCCTTCATTTTTATTTGAGCTGTATTTGAAATGTTTAATTTTCTTTGTGTGTTTTTCTTCTTTCTTAAAAAAAAAAAATCCTTTATCGGTACATATTAACCAAATAGCAATACTTTTTAATGCATTAATACCAGAAGCACCTTTGGGACTGCTATAAACCATTGGCAAACTGGAGATTTACCCTCAGTAACCCAATAGTTACAGGGATGGACAGATTAGATACACAAAGTATTGGGGGCTGAATCCTGCAGTGTTCTGGGCACCTCCTATCAAGTGAGAAATGGAATCAGTTCTTGATCAGCAGTCTGCAGATCTCCATGCAGAGAAATCTAAAGTAATGCTGTGCCTCAAAGCACTTTTTCATTTGGCATGATACAAATGTATATAGTTTTCCTACTAGGTGTACTTTGCGAAGTAATTTTAAAATGTATCATTAACAACTGTGGAAAACAACATGATTAGCAAACTAACACTCACCTTTGCAAATCACTTGTTATTTATTGGAAGGGAAAAGGATTGTTTCTGTTTGGGAAAAAAAAATAAAAATTTCTTAGTTCCATTCCTGTCACAGCAAGGTGGAAATTTGTCCCCATTGTAAAGGCTTGGGAAAAGCTTATACTCTAGAGTTCAAGTGGTTTAAGTTCCTTTTTTACTGGCTGCCTTTATATTTCAGACTTCAGGTGTTAGGAGGTTGAGTTCTCCAGCTTTATCTACTATGAAAATTACCCGTTGCTAACCAAAGCTGCTGGCAATGGATAAACCTAAAGAAATGTTAAAAACAGTTCAAATGCACATATAGACAAGGACAAATAATGTTTTACACTGCTTCAGAAATAATGTGTAATTCTAGCTCAGATTCAAATCCCACACTCTACATCACATGGACATGTGTCGTTCAATGCAATACAGAAACAGTGAAGAGAAAACAAAGAATATTTTGTTTGTCACAGAAGGTGAGGCTTCAGAAGGGAATGCCAAATGGTTTGTTTATACATTGAAGATTTTTATAAGTGTTCAGCTTTAAATATCTTTGCATAGTTGTCTTGGAAGAAAAGGACAATTTTATTATTTTTTCCATATTAAGACTAGTTATTTACATATATATTTAAAAATCAAAAGTGTTTCCTTTCATGGAAAATATGTAAGAAGACATCCTATTGACTAGATCTCTAGCAACTACCATAGCAGCTGAAAACACTTAGCTCACCTATAGACATGTAAGTTTAAGTATCTTATTTAGTGACCCTTCCATCATTAATTTCTATGCAAATTATTATTTCTACAGTTCTTTCTTATGTTGATGTCCATCTACAGATCACTTTTAAAGATGAGGACTGTTATCCTCCATTCAGGAACAGGAAAGGACCTATAGAGAGACTGAGTAATCTGCTTCAGTTCACTTATCTGAAACAGACTGTTAGGAGGTTTTGCATGGGATTTGATGTTCAGAGGGTCAAATAATCATATCTGCTAGCTATTCACAGCATTCACGGTCTTCTGCCTTACAGGCACTCATACGTTGTCAATTTCTGAAAGCAGTGGAGACAAATGAGGAAGATCCTGAATTACTCAGAACACCTCATCCTTTGCTACTCATGAGATAGACTTTGTAACACTTGGTTTGTAGCCTTATGTCTTCCACCACTGTGTCTTCATGTATCTGCTTTATGGCGTATTTATGTAAAATAGTCCCTGTAGTGCCATTTTGGGGATTATTTGGGCCATTAAGCCTGTTGCTCATGAGATTTATGTCAGACTTCCTAATTTAAATTCTGAAAGCATTTAAACATGTATTTAATTCATCCCTGTTTAGGACATCTTTTGATCCTCATGCTTAATCAATATTTAAGTGCTGCACATGAGAGGTGTGCATAAAGTTTTATTCGTGAGGTCCACAGCTGATGGCATATATTGACTTCAAAGTTGCTTGGAGCAGAGGAATCCAAAAGAATGAGAGAACGATGATGCTTTTAGCGCTGATGGGAGCATGCTTAATCAGGTGCAAGTGTACGCACCAATCAGTTGTTCCGTTTTGGGCATGCATGTTGTTGGGCAATGTTTATCAGCAATTTATGACTATTACCTGCAATGTTATTCACTAAGTCCTGTATTCCTGCAGTATAAACTAAAAGCTACAAAACAAGGAATAGGGAAGGGGGGGGGGGTAGAGGAGTTGATTCTCACGCCACTGAAAGTAGCTTCCCATGAGAATCTGCCATAGCTAGAATGTTGGAGTTGGCAGGTACAAGGCCGTGAGAATAACAACATGAGAAAAACAGCATGGGAACAAAAGGGAGAAAATACTGCCACATCAGTTTAGGTGAGAGGTTGCAGAGCTGGAAATGAAAGACTACAGAATTGCAAATGGAGAGCCCTTAGCATTAGGAAGGTTAAGACACTTACAGCACTGTGCAGTGTAAGTATATGTGCTTAAACACAAACACCCACTTATGTGTGCTGAGAAATGGGGATGTTTTTCTGAGCTGAGGCTGGTGTCACCTATGGGGGGGCTCAATTTTAGCCAGGTAAGTAGTGACCTATTTCATCACAAAGCATCTTATGCTACCTGTTGATTTGACTGTTAGGAGTGGTCAAAAGGTATCTGAATGTAGTGTTAGTACTTTAAGGTCTAGCTAGATCGGAATATGGAATACAGTTCTGCAGGTGCAGAATTTTTTCTACATTTTGATTTCCATTAAGTACAAGAGTTTGGTCAGTAAAAATCAAGATGAAATAATAATTTACAAAGTTTTTCCAATAATAGCATTAAGAAATTCACGCAGAAGTCCTTCAGCTGAAATATTACAGGTCTGGACAATTACTGCAACATTTTTAGTTACCAGTCTATTTACCTTTGGTGTCATTTATTGGTATATTTTATAATATTAAAAACATGCTGGTTTTAATTTGACAATTCCAAATCATTGTTGCTGATTTACTGGCCAATAATAAAAAATGAAGTCAATAAAGCAAAAAGTCAAAAGCATTTACACTTTCTAACTGTAATTTGGGATTACATCACTTTTCAACACAAACTTCTTTACTTTTTACTTATTAAATGTAATTCTGAATCAATTATTCTAGCTTGGGCTATGCATGTCTGTAGCTCTTAACAGCTTCACCAATGTACAAGCTAGCAGAGTATTCTGAAATCATCCCTGCTAGTGCAGACGCCTTTCCATTGAGCTGACTGATCCACTAAAGTCAGCAGAAGGTTTTGGAGATCTCCAATACCCAGTTTCTAGACAATTATTCAGACACAATACACAAACTGTGTGATACTTGTAAATATCAGTGATTACTCTTTGAGAAGTGAGGATGGAAATATTATTGAAAGTTTATGGAGACATACATTTTGACAGGAAATTACATATTTTGTCATACCAGCTTGCAAGGCATAACAGAGTTTTCAAAAAGTATTTGCTTTTGTTCCCAAACTGCCTTCAAATGCTGTCAGTTATTTTCCAAAGATTGCAGTTGACTTCTAACCTCTGAACTGTTGTTCAATTCATCAAGTGTATAGTTGCTATTCTTGGGACAGATTTGGAATGAATGCCCAGTTTCCTAAGGTGTATATGGATATGGATATTACAGGTTTCTTATAGAAATTTGAACTTACCATGACTATTGACAGTAATGTATGGATGGTTGGATCACTGGAGTAAATGTCAGACATTTTTGGTGGTAATCCAACAAATATGTGTAACAGGGAGTCCTTTACTCAGTAAAGATACATTAACATCTCAAACCCCATTTGATAAAGTGTATTGCGACCATTGATGTTAAACATACAAATCAGGTGCACTGAGATGTCCTTTCAGAGGGTGATGAAAAACTGCACTGCCCTGATTCGGGGCCAGTAACTTAGGGCACTTGCTGAGGGTTTTTCTAGTCTAATGAAGAGGTTGACATTCTCAGGGTATGATTCATCCTGTCATCTGAAATGGTGGGTAAAGCAGCTGTTGATGTTTATTGCTTTCCAATAAGTTAAACAAGAACAAGAGTCAATGTGTGAAGAGGGAGAAAAAGAGGTTGATCTGGGGGCAAATGTAAAGATATAAATGGTCTTTGACATTTTAGATATGTAACAGATGAGAGCACTTCAAGAGACTGTTCATAAAGCATACAGACATCTAAAACCACTTTCCAAACAACACATGATTTGGGCAACCAGGTAGTCAGGGAGACTTTGTGATTGTCATGGGCATTGTATTTACTCCATCCATAGTCAAAGAGTAGGTAGTTTGTGTGATCCCCTGAAATTAGCTTTACTAAGTACAGGTAGTCTGCTGTGAGTTGTGCATACCTCTGAATCATAAGCACATGGATCATGATTAAGGTGTTTTAAAAATGCTGTCAAATAAAAGCATCTTTCAGACTACTGCTATCCAGATTGCTAGTTCTCACTTTAGCGTTCATTTTGCACATCTGCCTGGGATGAAATAACGGAAGAATTGCTATGATAATAATATTTCAGGTTCCATTGAAGTGTCCTTTTCTTATTTCTTCCCTTTTCTCCATTATTATTTACTTCATTTTTCTTCTAAATAAAAAAGTTTGCATTGCAGAAAGTTAGCAAGCGAAGCAGACATCAGCTTTGAACAATGTTGCTACTTATTGCCTGTTTCGTGGAAGTTCAATGATACAACTGAATTAATTTATTAAGGTAAAAATAGCTGGATTTCAAAGATATGGCACATTTTCAGTGGTCAGAGACTTCACCAGACAGGTTTGCTGAGGAGAGGCTTAGATGGACTTCTAAATGAAAGCAGAATTGTTACAATAAAATTGGAAAACAATGTCATCCTTTTGACTCTTTGCTGGGAAGAGTTTCTGCTGCTTCATGTGAATCTCAAGTAAATATGACCCAATGCACACTCGTCTTGCCAAATCTGACGAAGTTATAGCCAAAATAAATTTCACAGAAATAATGTTAGTAGGGTTTTTTTGAGTTAACAATAGCAGACTTCTCTAATAAATTATCATAAATATTTTATTAGGTTTTTAATAGTATGAAGAAGAAAAAAATACAGTTTGGAAAAATGACCATTCTTTAATGAAGGTTCTATCATTTCTGTTTCATTCTACATCTTCAGTTTTGAAATTTTTGTCTTTGCTTTTGAGTATCATATTTGGCACATTAATAATTCACTTTCTTTTACTGTTACACCAAATAATTTCTCTATTGACTCCATCACTTAGCCTAAAGAACAATGTAATTTCACCCCTAATTGGTAAAATGTGCCAAGTGGAGTTCTTTCAGTTTAGCTTTACCTGTGTGAAATTTGCCTGTGTGAAACGCGAACTCCCACTATTATGTGAATACCTTGCTTACAAAGAGATACAGATAGACACCTCCAGAGAGTGTTCTTTCTAGAATAAATGAGATGAACTATCCTTTTGCAGAGGATATCCTTTCTGTACTAAATGGCTGAAGTGACTGACCCCCACCTTAGAAGACAATACTTTACACAACAAATAGAGATGTAGCCATATCTGGGGGATGGATGTTTCAAGATACTCTGACTCTGAAAGTCAACAGTTTCAACACGTCTCATTATGTGGGTATTGAGAGTCACCCTAATCTGTCTAATACAAATTCAGCCAGGTGTTTCTCTGGATTTGCCATCAAAACAAGTAGATGGTCCTTCTGACATAGCTCAGGATATCTGATTAGGAGGTATAACATGCATAAATATAGCATGAATAGATACCATATGGGTGTGCTCTCTCTTTCTCCATTGACTATAGGGGTATAGAAGAAACTTAGACTGGACATTTGACCTTTGGACAGTGTCATGGTTTAAGGCCAGATGACAACAAAACCCCACACAGCTGCTTCCTCACCCCCCTCCAGTGGGATGTGGGAGAGAATCAGAAGGGTAAAAGTAAGAAAACTTGTGATTTGGGATAAAGACAGTCTAATAGGTAAAGCAAAAGCTACACACACAAGCAAAGCCACACAAGGAACTTATTTTCTACTTCCTATTGTCAGGCAGATGTTTAGCCATCTCCAGGAAAGCAGGGCTCCATCATGTGTAACTGTTACTTGGGAAGAAAGATGCCATAACTCCAAATGTCCTGCCTCCCTTCTTCTTCCCCCTAGTATTTACCGCTGAGCATGACGTTGTATGGTATGGAATATCCCTGGGGCCAGCTTTCCCAACTATGTCCCCTCCCAACTTCTGTGCACCCCCAGCCTCCTCACTGGTGGAGTGGGGTGAGAAGCAGAAAAGGCCTTGACTCTGTGTAAGCCCAGCTCAGCAGCCACGAAAACATCCCTGTGCTATCAAGACTGTTTTCATCACAAATCCAAAACACAGCACCATACAATCTACTATAAAGAAAATTAACTCTGTCCTAGCCAAAACCAGTAGAGATGGTCAAGATTAGGTGAGATGAACCTCTGTCTTAAAGTTTGGTTGAATCTAACTCCATG
>JMFS01057138.1:0-28886 GCA_000699545.1 Podiceps cristatus | reverse complement strand
ATGGGGCTGCTGGTGCTGGCCACGGTTTTGGGTAATGCCCTGGTCATTCTGGCGTTCGCGGTGGACCGGAGCCTCCGTACGCAGGGCAACTTCTTCTTCCTCAACCTGGCCATCGCCGACCTCCTGGTGGGTGAGTTCCGGGGCACTGGGAGGGACGGAGGGTCGCGGTCCACGGCAACGTGTCACCGCCGAGCTCTGTCCGCAGGCGGCTTCTGCATCCCCCTCTACATCCCCTACGTGTTGACGGGCAAGTGGAGACTCGGCCTGGGCTTGTGTAAACTGTGGCTAGTTTGGTGGACTACCTGGTGTGCACTGCCTCTGTCTTCAATATCGTCCTTATCAGCTTCGACAGGTTCATCTCCGTCACCAAAGCGGTAAGGGCTGGGCAAGTGGTCCTGATGGCAGTCTGGCGAGGCTCTACGGCTGCCCTTTCCAGCAGGATGGTTTGCTTAGGTCGCCTGCCTCCCACCTCAACCGCACCTCACTCAAACACCACAGGAGGCAGGGGGTGTCCAGGCAGGGACACTGTGTGCCCACTGTAGAGATGTGAAGATTGAATTGCAATTCACTATAGGAATATTGTCCCGTACACCAGGGAATTAGAATATCAAGAAGCAGGAGATCTTAAGATTCTACTAAATTGTATTGCTGATATGGTTTACTGACATACTAATTTTTTGCACCTTAGATTCTTTATTTTCTAAATAAGGAAAATTACTTTTCCTGTGAAGCACTTTGCAGACCACAACACTCCATCTATACATCTTAATTGCAGATAAGAGTTCTGCATGTACTTCATAAAAGAATAAAATTAAGGATAGCACACAGAAGTAAAAGCTGTTTTCCATTAAATTTTTTGGGTGTGATTTTAATGTTAAGAAAAAAAAAAGGCCATCTTTCTACAAAGCAGAAAAACAAGAGCTTGCATGGGTGTTCTATGAATTCAGATCCCTTTATGTATTTTAAATTTAATGATTTTAAAAATCTAAGATGAGTTTTGAAGGGCCATGTTTTTAGTCATTCTGGTATCACAGCTAATGCAACTGAAACTGGTGATGACCAATTCTAGGAATAGCAGTGGTTATTTGCTTTGAAAAAGCCTTGGGTTTCTACATTTTAAGATCCAACACACTGTCCCAGAACATATCCAGTCACCTTGATAATGTTTGTTAGAATGGATATTTCAGAAATAGCTTTTCTGTGATACCAGTAAGCTTGATACAACCCTCATCCCTAAACCAATATACTATCAACCCGTACAAGTGACATATATGTCCAAGAGAGGGACATGTTCCAAGGTAGCCATCTAACTGTTTGAGATGCCAGTAACGTATGTGACTTAACTTTTCTTTCTCTCAGGTCAGTTACAGGGCTCAGAAAGGGATGACAAGAAAGGCAGTACTGAAGATGGTCACTGTATGGATTGCTGCTTTTCTTCTTTATGGTCCAGCCATTCTCAGTTGGGAGTACATTGCCCAAAAGAGCATCCTCCCTGAAGGAGAATGTCATGCAGAATTCTTCTACAACTGGTATTTCCTAATGATTGCCTCTACTATTGAATTCTTTACACCTTTCATCACTGTTACATACTTTAATGTAAGTATTTACCTCAACATCAGGAAACGTGCATCCCTCAGAAATGAAAACCTACCACCCAGTCAAGACGACTGTGAAATGAGTTTCAAGGGGGGAAAGAGGGAACACACTGTATTTTTTGTAAAACCTGCAAACAGACACAAACATAAGAAGAGGGCAAGCAGCCTCTCTCCCCCCAAAAAGGCTTCAAGGCTCAGCCTACATAAGCTTGACAATCAGTCATTAAATCTGAATGTCAATCAAGACCTTCCACCACTTCAGGTGGAAGTTGAGACCAAGCCTCAGAGGAATGGTTTCTACAAAACTACAGAAAGCATATGCAACACCACCTGCAGAGTGGACATTGCGAACACCATGGCAAATAGATTTAGACTTTCTCGGGATAAAAGGGTAGCAAAGTCTTTAGCAATTATTGTGTGTGTGTTTGGTTTGTGTTGGGCTCCATATACACTTTTGATGATCATCAGAGCAGCCTGCCATGGGCACTGTGTGCAGCATTCTCTCTATGAGACTTCGTTTTGGCTTCTGTGGGTGAATTCAGCCATTAATCCTGTTCTATATCCACTGTGCCATATAAGCTTTAGGAAAGCCTTTATTAAACTCCTGTGTCCGGGAAAAGCCAAAATTCATCCTCATATTCTTATGTGAAAAAGAAAGAAAAAAAAAGCGTGAAAGCTGACAATTAGTACATCTCACTTTCAGTGGGAGCATAAACTGGCTAATACTCATCTGGAAGTACTAAGTGCAATGTACACTGGCTAGTTTATGGAATACTGGTAAGTAGGTACAAGTGTAGATATTTATGAATGTATAGAAATAGAATCATCCATGTAGCTGGAGAAATCACAGCAATGAACAAAAGGGTAATTTCTCAAAGCTCTTTGGGAAGTTATGCCAACAGTGTATTTTCCGGTAATGATGCACTCACACTGAAGTGCAGAAAAAGGAATACAGTATTTGTGGCCAATAATTAAGAGATCAGGCTCCCTTCCTTTTAATAACTGTAAATATTGCTGGTAAAGCATTTCATAAAGTGTCAACCTTGGACCTGTTGTATTTTCCTCCCCAACCCCCCTTAAAAGACACCAAGAGTGTCAGCTATTAAGTGTAGTATGCTTTTTTCCTCCCTTAGTGGTAAGCCAGACATCGTAACCAATGCAAAAAAATGAAATACTGGTGTCCAGGAAAAGCACGGGACAGGAGACACCAGAACAGTCAGGTTTCCAGAGAAGGTGAGCAATTGTAGCAGGTATGGGAGCACTGATTGGAGTGGAAAAGGTAATTGAGAAATAACAGAGTAGAATTTTTAGTAGAACTAAGTTCAGGGACAGGAATATAAAAGGGTTTTGAGCTTTGACAGGATATGAATGTTGGACGTTTATACACAGGAAGAGTTTCACCATGAGTCTCCTCCATCTGCTGACTTCCAGCCCCCTGCATGGGCAGGAATCTACTCAAGACAAACTTCTCCTTACAGGACTGACAGGCATTACTATCTTTTGCTGTAAGCCCAGGGTAAGCATAATTAGTCTACGAGATCTAGGACAGACATATCTTGCTATAGACAGAGCTTTAGGTATACTTCCTTTAGAGTAATTTTTAAAACTTTTTCAGTAAGACTTGGACTACTTCTGGGTAGTTCTGAAAGATGAAAAAATAATGTTGCTTTCCCCTGTGCCACCCACTGGATCTATCCTCCATCAAGTCATCAGGAGTCAAAAAAATAAGTATTACTTGAAGTGTTTAGACTTTTTCCAAGTCATGTATCATGAACAACATAACCCAAGAGAGTTAAAATTTAGTCTTGCTATTGACCATGGGTGTGAAAAACAAGAATGTAAACAACTACATACCATTTCTGCAATTCTGCCTTTGCCACTAAAAGCTCACACAGCTAGATCCTGATTTGTCCCACAAGAGGTATCGATTTGAACATCACTAGCGATATAAGGTTGTTTCCCCCCGTCATAAGCATTTTCTATGTAGCTTAACAGATGCTTTCCTTTGCTGACAAGAGAGCTACTGAGCAGCTGTAGTTGTCCAGTGCCACTACCAAAATGCATGTTAGTACAGTTGATCTTAAAGTTTACAGACAGTATTTTGAAGTTTACTTTGTGAAATTTCAATAAAAGTAATGAAGGACTGTTGAAGAGTTGTAACTTTGTAGCCTTAACAAATAGTACACGGTAAAAAGCACTAGCCTACAACAGCTGAGTAACTGCAGCTGAAATAGGAATCATCTTCGAATAATGGTTTGGCTAAGTTACAAGGACCAACTTTGAGGATTAAACAAATGGTTAGCAAATATTGTAAACTAGGACTGCATATTCCCACTATATGAACGTACCTATGTGAACATGATCATGTTCTGCTATAAATGTTGTATAACAAAACAATGAGGTTAACAGCTCTCAAGAGGAACAGCATCAACAGATACAGAGCAACATTTAAGGTTTTTGAATAGCATTAGTTATACCACTAGACAAGTAAAGCCATTAGATTATCTCCTCATTCCCCCTCCCCTCCAAGCCAGGCTTGTACATCAGTAAATCAGTGATCTAGTTGTCTACTCCATAATTCTTGTTTCCTAGGATATTTGCCTTTTCCAGAAAACAGGTAGCACTAAATTATTGGACACTCCCAGCAAGGTCTCATTCAGTACTCAGTCAAGCCAGTACAATTTTCACAACAGTTGTCAACTCAGGGAGTAAGGAAATTCAATCAGATAGCTTTAGAACATTACATTCAGTTAAGGTAAAGCAGACACTTATCTGGCATTAACCTACAGACTAAACCAGTCTTCACAGGAGTTGGCATTGGCAGTTGCTCTTCTGCTCAGTTTCCTACAGCTTTGTCATTTAATTGCCAGTCGTCTCTAACACAGACCTAGAGTCCAGTTGGATTCTCCACCACTATGTCATAAAAACATTCTGAAATGTGAACGCACATCATCTCAGCATCATTTAGATAAATACTGGTTTTGAATGATAAACTTCTACATTAGAAATGCTAGCAGCCTCCCAGCTTGTCCAGGTTAACTATGCCCCGAGTTTTCTGTCCCTACACAAAACAGAAGTTCCTTCACTTTTATCAGAAAGTTCAACATTAGCATTGGGTTCAACAGTGGATTCTGAAGAGACACGAAACAACAGGTGTTAATAGCAACTTTATTGTTTCACTGGTGCAAAATCATGATACTGAATAAACTTGTGTAATGAATTTTCCCCTAAATTTACAGTAATGAAGGTTATACATATCTATATAGATTGCAATTTCTCTATTTTTATACTATTTGGAACAAAATTATTTTGATAAATATGCCCTGTGCACAGTACTGGCCCTCACTGAATGACACAGAGCCTTAATATGCAAAATATAACTTCTGGTTTTGAACATGGTACTTTAAAACTCTCCAAACATGCATTAATATATTCCAGTTTTTAGGGAAAAATATTACACTTAGTCTTAAGTTGCATTAAAAGAAAAGCACAAGCAGAATCTGACATACAATAATCTGATGCTCTGTAAGGATCAGACACAGTTTCAGATGACCATTACTGCCAGTTAAGAATTCTAGTGCTACAGAAGCAACAGTGAACAGACAGAAGAGAAATCAGAACTGGAAGAGCCCTACCATGTCACATGGATTTCAAAGAAAGTTTCAGCCATGCTAACTCAAGAAACCTGTAGTTGCTGGTCCACCCTTTCAAATTTGTTAGAGTACTCAACACAAGTGTTTGAAGTGCCAGACTGAACACATGAATGTTAACTTAACATTTCCGAAAGGCACAACCTATGAACCTATCTTAAAAAATCATATGGTATGTAAATGAAAAGAAGTACGTACAGTGTGTATCTCCCTAAAGAACAAGACCTTCATAAATTGGCCCCTCAGATTCTGGTGATTCCCTCCTCAGACGCAAGTGCTCCAGTGTGTTGTGAAAGTGTTTGTTAATTTGTTCTGTTTCTTCAGTAGACTCGAGGTTTGGGAGATCTTCTCTTATCTTCTGTATAAGCTGATTCAAAACCTGAATTGTCACCTACAGGAGAATATAAACAGAATAGAAATCATCAACAAGACCTCTGTATAAATGCATAGACATTAGTGTTAACAGACTTGTCTCTAAACTAATGGTATTTGGGCACTTCTTACAAATATTGGTAAGACTGTACACAGACAAACTGCTGGTAGACTGCCTTCTCTTGCTCCTCATAGGACCACTCTGATTTCCGAGTTTTGTGGAAGTTTTCCCCCGTCCCAGAAAATGTGAAGAACTTAAGCCATCAACCCGATAGCTTTGTAACTTGTACCACAGCATTTCTCTCCAGTTTATTCAAGACAAATTTAAAAGCTTTAAACAAATAAAGCACATAATCAGATTGTCTATGCACTCTATAATCTGTTTCTTGTAGAAGTCAGGATAGCAATATCAGAACTGCAAAATGTTTGATGCTTTCCCCCATACAAGAAGAATGAAGTTCTATCTACAATTTTACTAGCATATTAAGAATTGACTACTCTGTTGTTATCAGAACTTGTGCCTCTCGTGAGAGGCTACAGAGTAAGTTTAAGAGACATGATTTGGGGTGCAAGTGTGAGTGAAGAGCTTAAAGAAATGCTCTTTAAAAAAGATGCAATAGAGAGAATGCATTTCTACTCACCGCCTCATTTTCCTTTTCGTAAAAATAGATATATCTATTCAGAATTTCTATGAAAAGTTGGACTTGCAGAGAAGGGTCCATGCACTGATTTGCTATCTTCAGAGCCTTCTTTAGGCATTCCATCACTCTTTTTCCTCCATGAAGCTAGAAGGGAAAAAAAAAAAAGTTACAAGAAATAAAAGAACCTTAGGGAGCTCCACTATCTCCTCCCGTGGCACACATACAGCATTAACTGGCGGTCTACCACAGAAACACCAAACTACACAAACTGTGCTAAACAAGTTGTCATTTGAAGCTTACCTTTCCTGAATGCCACCAATTTTATTAAGTTTTCTGTTAAATCAGGCAGTAACATGAACAGTTGTTGAAAGCCTTCAATTTTGTAGTATGTACACTAATGCATACTTTGAGAAACAGGTTTCAAACATTGCTCTTTAATTACAGCAGCTTATGTGACGAAGGGTGAAGAACACACTTTTTTTTTTTTTTTTTTTTAAGCCTTTAAAGATAAAACTTGAAGGTAATTTGGAAGTTTAGTAGTTCACGTGCAAACACAGCTACTATAATAAACACATGAAAAATGCAGACTGTCCCTTAAGAGCCAGTCTTAAACTACTTGACACAAAACCTTGCATGGTACTTCCATCCTTAAATCTGAGTTTTCACCACTTTTGTATTTATGCAGCTCACATGAAGCTTCTAAATCTCATTTCAGTGTATTACAATACATTCCAACCAAGTCTACATCATTAAGTGATATATCCACTTTAGAAGTAAATGCCCTCAGAAAAAAGACAGAATTATGTTACTGCAGTAGGATGCATTACACTGCTGCTGTTTTATTCTTACCTCCTCTCCGTTCTTGTCAGTATTTCGGCCAGACCAAAACAGATGAGCACAAGTGCTCACAGCCCGGCATTGGTCTGGCTTCTTAAGGAGCTTAGAGGCTGCCAGTGCACACTGAGTCCTCAAAGGCTCATGGTTCTCCTCACTGAAGCACTTCATCCTCTCAAATGTCCCAATTATCAAGGTGATTGCAGCCAGCTGTGCTTTTGAATCACTGATTTCATCTTCATATAAAGAGAAGGCCTAGTCAAGGAAGAAGGCAAGACTCAATCACTGCTTTAGAACACATTAGGAAAAAAACCAAGACTCAATCACTGCTTTAGAACACATTAGAAAAAAAAAAAACAACAAATCACACCTGCTAGTGACATGGCAGGAAAGTGCCTAGCTTTACATTTGTTAAAAACTTCATGCGGGAAAAGAGATCTTTCATTGAGAGTGCCAAAATCAAGTTAAATCCTCAGACTGAAAATAAGCCTTGCAAGAAATACTTCTTACTTAAGTGGCCATAGTAAACAAATGCGATCCTACATATAATCTGAAGATTGAGTTTTTCCTCACTTCAAGCATCTGTTCAAATAAGGAACTTCAGTAGTAGAAAGAGTTCCTGAAGAAGATTTGGTTCTTTGAAACACAGAAAACAGTAGAGCACAAGTTGAGTAGTAGGTCAGTGACCACAGAGTAGGTAACAAAAGTGTTTGCAGTGCTGCTATGTGTTTGAAGAGCCTTGAGAACACAAAAGACAAAAATATTGAACCGTATCTCTAATAGGGGTACGTAATTGTCTTGGTTCTTTGAAACACAGAAAACAGTAGAGTAGAGCACGAGTGGTAGGGCAGTGACCACAGAGTAGGTAACAAAAGTGTTTGCAGTGCTGCTATGTGTTTGAAGAGCCTTGAGAACACAAAAGACAAAATCTTGAACCGTATCTCTAATAGGGGTATGTAATTGTCATGCTACTCTCACTTTCAGAATTGTGCTAGATGGCAACTGATACAAGACAGTGAGGAAAGGCTGAGGTTATCAGCAACTCAGTTAAGAACATGCATTAGTAGCAGTATTAGAGGAAAGATCAGGACAAAGCTTGCAATGTGGAAAACATTAAATACATTGGTTCTTTATCTGAGGGGCAGGATAGAAAGGTTTTTGCAACAAGTAAGGCTTAAGACCAAGTTACAGGTTTAAGTGGATTTTCAGAGTATTTCATAATATGCTTCAATACAAGGATTTTAGTTAGCAAAGCCCAGCACTGCAGTTATGAACACTGCAAATTTTAGAGAACTTCCAAAGAGTGCTTATGGTCAGGGCAATACCAGCTAGATAACAGGAGCTGGTACACAGTCTTAGAAGCAGTGAAGGAGCATTTTACGTGAAGGAGCATTTTACGTTGAGAAAGCTACACTCCTCCAGTGAGCCAACTATGCAAGTAGGAGGCAGCACTGCAATATACCACGTGTCAAACTGAGAATTCAAATCAGTAGCAATGGAGCTTAATTGCACAGCAGCCTGGGAAGCAAGAATGAAGATGAGGATTTTCTACCTACTAGCATTAGCTGTCAATTGTTTCAGAAGTTTTAGTCACACTGGATGGTTCAATGTTCAAGAAACCTACCCAAGCCAAATTTAAGATAGCATAGGACAGAGACTGTAATAGTTGGACACTCACCTGGGACATGAATTCATAGGCCACAGTTTCATGATTCTCAAAGCCAATCTCTCCTGCAGCCAGTGCTCCTTGTAGAAAGAGCCGGAGGGGCAGCTCTGCCAGTTCCGCTTTGATCAGAGCACTGATGGTCTGATGAGCAAACGAGAAGATCTTCTGGCACTTCTTTTCCCATTTGTCATCCTAGAGAAGTGAAATAAGTCAAAGCCTGAACAAGACTGTTGCTATAAGGAAAAAAGAATCTAAATTGTAGTAAGATCTGTTAAGTGTTCCAGTGTGTTGTCTTCTGCATGCCACTCCAACCACTTATTTACTGAAGTAGTAGTGAGTGCCCTAGCAGTACTGTGTTGACCTCAGCAGGTCTTCACCAAGTATTTCTTCCATTTACAAAGAGCTCACACCCGTTTTTCCTACCAGTTCATAGAAACCTTCCTCAGAAGTCTACACTGAGCTGTAGTTACCACAGCTGTGCTTAGAATGTAACTGAGCAAAAGCCTGATTAGCTACCTGAAGAAAAAAAATTCTTCTCTGTCATTCACTGCAACATCAATCAGAAGTAGAAGAGAACTTTAAAACATTCATTTTGAAGAATGTTTTAACAAACAGCATTTGAACTGATTTCCCCATAGTATTGGCAAAAACATTTAAATTCTCAATCAAAGCATTAAAGGGCCAAAATGGATCAGTGATTGTTTTGGTGTGCACTTTCAAAACTACTGTATAAGTTAACTAGCAAAGAAGCACTTGCTTTTAAAAACAATAAAATAGTACAGCTACAGATTTAGAAGTTGATGAATTTCAATATCGATATTTAAATCTGTTTCATGCCTTCACTTGCAGTGGCAGTTCTCTGGTCTCCATGTAAAAACACATTATCAGTCACCTTTACGAATAAACGCAACTAGCCAATTTCTGCCTCACCACTCTTCAAAGTGCTGAGGTAATTTAATATGAATTGCTAAAAATCCTCCTTATATTAGAAAGCATTCACACCTCAAGTGAAAAATCTGCTTTGAGCAAAAAAACCCCTGCCATTCTGTATTCAAGTCTTAGCATACTGTAGCCAGATGAAATGCATTTTTAAGCAAGCAAAAAAGAAGCAAGTATAGAAGAGTTACCTAGAGGTCAACTTACCACTCTGGAGTTCTCTTTGTAGCGAAAAGCAAGCTGGTATGCTGCAAAAACCAATGGTGGCAGTGTAAAACGAATACGTTGGTTCCCACCTGCACCAAAGTGTTTCCGAGCAGTGTTTAGGATCTAAAACAGAAGCACTGTAAGCTTAAAGAAATCTTGAAAGAGGTATGTTATTTGCATTGCACTCTATAAACAAGAGCATGAGAAAGACATGGTGTAAGCATCAGATAAACTACAGTATTTTGGGGGGGACTACATACAAGTTGCTTTACTTGAATTCCATTTGTGCAGCCTCTGTAGCTTTTTATGTGGTGTCTGCCCAAACTTTTCTTACAGCTGCTCAGTGTTAGGCAACACTTCTTGTACTGTATTAACTGTAGATACATTTTGGACTGTGCAGCAAGATGGAAGTTGCCTGAGCTTGCATTTAATGACATTGGACACATTCTGTCCTCAACTAAAAGGAAGCTACAAGAAGAACTATTCTTTCTTACAGCTGCCTGTAAGAAGGTAAAAGAAAACAAGCAACTTTCATTAAACTAAACACATAAATCAATAAGGCTTCTCACACTGAGAAAAAGACTACAGTGCCACATTCTGGTAGCCACACCTGCAACTTTTGCCATTTTCCCCTGGGTTTAGCTTTTCAATACAGTCAGCGTCTTTTACTGCCTTTCTCAGTTTTGAGCGCAAGCTGCACGCACAACACAAACATGATACTTTTCTGCCTGTCACCCTTGTTTAAACCTGTGGAGAGGGATGAAGAAGCTCTACTTGTTTGTACTGTTAGCTTCTCCTCTTCCCTTCATTTTGGGATTATTTCTATCTATTGATATAGTTAGTCATATATTCTCATAACCAGGATTCTCAGGAACACCAAAAACTCCAGATCTCAGAAGAGAATCAATCTGTTCCAAGCAAGCTAAACATTAACGTTTGTTGTTTCGAATAACCTGACTCCCTTTCAAAAGGGACAAAGCTCATACATGCCATATATTACACTAAAATTTCTGAAAACAAGTTTCAGAAAATTTCTACTAGAGATTAATTAAAAAGTGTGGGGTGGGTGGTTTTGTTTGGTTTATTTTTTTTGGTTTAAGTGCCAGAACAAAGATGTCTAGTTACTACAGCCAGGTATTACCTTGCTTTCTGGTCATAGCAGCGCCATTGCCACTTTGAAACAAGTGCTAAAAGTGAAGCTGTGTCCAAGCCTCTATACGTTTTTAGATTACATCTAGAATTCAAGTAAATAACGTGTGACTAGAAATCTGTCATCACCCATTATACAGTGTATTAGCCACTTTGGCTTGTTATGCACTAAAGTGTTTGAATTTGTATTTCAGGTTTCTTCCATACAGAATGCATAATTTAAAGTGAGATACTGTGAAAGACCTGTGAAAATCCCGTAAATTCAAATTTTTTCCTACTGTTCCTGTAATGAAGGAAAATTTGATACAAGCATTCATGATGCTCATCAATAAGCAATTAAGCATTTTTTATCAAAGGGTGTTAAGTAGCTTACAGAATTCTATCCAAAAGGTAATTTGACAAGTCCTATGATGGCATTTAAAGGTGGTCAATCTCATTAAATGTTGCTAGATGAGGAAGACGACAGCCTGATGTTCAGAAGCTTTGCAAAACCAGGTTCAACATCTCCAGCTAAGCAAACTCTTTTGGGGTAAAAATACATCAACTGCCTTAATGCCAGCATCCCTTTGAGGGAAGATTTGCTCTCTGTTATCAAAAAACCAAAACACACCCAAAAAGGTAGTTATCTTGGCTTTTCCTACATGAGTATGGTACTTGCTAGCTGTAATCAACCCATGTAGTTCTTGAAATGAATGAGGACCTGGTTGATCTTCCTGCTTTACTCCATCAATATTCAGAAATAATGCAGTCAATGAAGAGCAGGTCCTGAAACACAGCTGTCTGCAATCCTTATACAGGCCTTAACGCTATGCTTCTCCCCATTACAGAAGTTGCAGCAAAGCTCTCGCGTTCATCTATTCTCACTGTTTACATGGTACAATATTGCTGCAACTTTATAACAGAGTCAGCCAATTGTATGCCGGGCACACTAACTGTAACTTGACAGTAGTCCCTACTCAGGTCTGAGCTCTGACTAGCACGAACTAGCTGCTGCCATCTGTAACAGCATCCAACTTCAGTACATCTGCTGCCAGCTTCTCCAATGAATTTTGCATAGACAGAATATCCCTGTCCCTCTTCCCCAACACACACTTCTCAGTATAGGCAGATCACTTAAACTTGAAACAAACTAAAGCCAGAAACAGCAGATTAACATCAGAGAACTACATAAAGCTTTGATGGATCAACTCAAACTGTTACAACTCACTTAATGTGTTAAGTTTCAATGCCATAGCAAATCTGCTATTAAGGATGGACCAAGGAGAGAAGAGAAACATTTGTAACCACTAAGCAGCAATATAGTACATGGGGTGTGAAGACCATATACTCACACTAATTAAAATCCCTGGGGCCAAATACTTAGCTGTATTTTCTGAGCTTTGTTGTGTATTTTGATATCAAGTGAATGTAAGTGGCACAGTGCTCCAAATTTCACTTGATGCTTTTTAGCTAGATGGTTATATGAAGTTTTCAGAATGTTAGTTAAGAGTTACCACAAGCTAATAGTTATATCCAAACTGCCACCTCATGTGACAAAACGTTGGAATCCACAAATGCTTTTATTTGTTCCAAATAAACAACATCTCATGTTACCATTAAAGGTAGTGCCAGAGCAGTGATGCCCCCAGCTCCCAGTTACACTAAATTCTTGTATAGTAAATAATGCAAGAACTGACAGTTCAGAGAGCACAAGCATTCAGAAGCACCAATTGCCATACCAGATACTGTTGGTCAGGGTCATCTGAACGCAAAAGATGAATAAATCTTCCCACAAGACTCTGCTCATCAGCAAAGTCCTCAGGGTCAGGATCTTCAGCAGGCTGATCTGGCTGATCCTGAATCAGCGTGGATACCAAATTCATAATAGCATCAACCTGTTAAAGGTAATATAAGCTGTTTAAACCAGAGTAGTTTATAAGCATAAGTTGACAGCAACTGGGAACATCTTTACAGCCATTCATAGTGCTGACAAAGCACTAGGAAAGTCCATTAGTTTGTGATGCTTTAGGACATACCTGCCTTACTCCCTGAAGAAGGGTCTTTTTCTCTTAGCAAAAGTGGGACAGCACAACAGTACAGAGGAAATTCAGATTCCAAAAGCACTGTTCAGTCTTTTTTAGGTAATAAGCCTAGTTTTAAGGGGATTCAGGGTCTTTGTTCAAACCCAACAGAAGCAGTCTATAGGATGAGGTTACATAAGATGTGCAAAGACAAGAACATGGGTGGGAGAATTATCAAGTAGGATAAAGCTTGTGCTACTAAGATGGGCAGGCAGGGGCAAAAAGTGTGCCCTGCATGAAGTCACTTAGTATGTGTTTTCAAGCCTTCAAACAGTAGCTTCAATACCTAGAACTTCAAATCACATCATACCTGTTCTTGGGACACAATTTCTGTGTTATAATCCAATACATTGCTAAGCACGTAACAACTCATGCTCTTCCTGGACTCGTAATCAAAGTATTCAAAGAGCGGGTGAAAATGTTTTAGTTTCAGAACTGTCAGGATGTTGTTGTAAGTATCAACAGGGATTTTCAAAAGTCTAGTCAGCTCCTTCGAAACAGCACTGCTTGTTGCAATACTAAAAGAAAATATATGCAAAACCCACAATTAATCAATAATTCACACATGTAGACAGATTTAAAGTCTACCTCAATAACAATTCAGATATATACCACAACAGCTAAGCTATTTTCTGCTAAGGAGATAAGAAATAAAGTATCAAAACAAGTCCTATCCTGCTCTTTAGGATGCACAGCAGAGATTTTAGGTTGCTGATAGCAGAAGCAGAGACTGTGGCTGTAAATTCACCAAGAGAAGAACTCTAGAGTGCTGTAAGGGATGACTAGATAATGCAGTAATACACACAGCTTGGCATGCACATCGTGCAGCCCTACAGCTACACAGTAGGGTTTATGCACAGGTGAGCCAGCCCTGCTTAGTTAGTAGTTTATCATGATCCTCTACAGCTTGGCCCAAAAGTAGTAATCTTACACATCCAAAGCACATTTCTCTGCTATTTTGCCAAATGTGGTGAAATGTAGAAGTCAAGGTTTTAGGGTATTAATTGCCACTCCAGAGAAAATGCAAGAGACATTTACTTACTGTTCCAGATTAAGTTTATTGAATATTTCCACCGTTGTCTCCAACACTTTATCAACATAGTCAACACGGTCTGGGTAGCATTTCATAGCCAAGTTAATGAGAGAAACTTGCAAAGATACCACATCCTCTGAGGGCATATCCTGGCGAGACTGAAATTTAAGACAGAACTGAGTTGATAAAAAAGCACATAACTTTGCAAAAATACCCCAAAAAACTGCATGCAAGAATACCCAGCATACCTGTATAACTGTAGCAACCTGCTGTGAAAAGATGTCAAACAGTTTGATGTCTGCTGGGATACCAGGTCCATCTTCACGATGTGCAAATAAAGCTAACCTGGTAACAGATAAAGGAAAGCAGCTTGGTCTGCGTAGTTTTTTCACTCCTCAGATACAGGCCAGAAAGAGATACTGAGAGAAAAAGCAAGTCCTTCAGGTGTATTTGCAAGCTCTATTACAAGCAAAAAGGAAATTAATGGAAGTCAGAAGCCTTAAAAGCAACTGAGCCTAGTAAATACCAGTCCTGGAAAAGAGTGCCAACAGAGATGGCAAGATGAAGAACAAACAAGAAGGGTGTTTCATAATCCGTGTTCTTCACCTAGCAGCAAGTCTTCTGTTCTTTCTAGCAGAAAAAGAGGTATAGAGTAGGCTGATGGAAGAGTAAATATCCTGCATCCACTCAGTGATCTTACTGAAGCTGGACATCAAGTAGCATTCTCTGCAAAACAGTCTCCAGAAAAAAACTCAGAAGGAACATGCTAACTATGCTTTGTCTCCAAAATCGACAGAACACCACAGTGTTTGCAAAGAGCAAAATACAAAGTAAATCTGAAGTGGAGACGAATACTTTTGGGGAAGGAAAAAAAAAAAAAAAAACAAACAGCCAAAAAACCCAACCCAACACCCACAACAAAGCAAGAGACTGCTATCCAGCAAGCATTCAAAAGATGTTATAGAGCTACCTCTCTCTGTAACAGAAGAAAGGCCAACCACCATTTCTGCAGAAATCAAATACAAAATAAAAAGGATCGCTATAGGAAGGCTAGCACCTTACCAAAACTACAGCTTAAAAAGCTCAGCATTGCTATCTCTGCTTTCTAATCGTTAAGGGATTATTCTATTCTGAATTAGAGAAAGACCTACAAAAACATTCAGGAAAAGGCATCTGATTAAAGTTCTTTATATTATTTAATACAAGGTTTCTAAACTTTGATTCTGAATGAACTTTGTGTCTGAAACAGAGGCAGGTAGGAAAAGGCTGAGGTGCCAAAAACCTTCACTGTCAGACAAAATTACACACTGAACCACTCTTACATTTCATTAGGGTGGAAACAAGACTTTCTAAAGCCAGGAACAATCATTGCCTTTTCTCAGAGGGACAAGGCATCTTGTCTTGGCAACAGCTCAGAGGGTAAGGCCAGCATGCTACAACGTGTGATCAAGTTGCAGGCAGATGGCCACATAATTAAAAGCTATGAATGGTTCAGTGAGGCAAGAAAGGTCCCAAAGCAGCAAGACTATTTGCAGAAAGATTCCTTTAACAGGAAAGCCCCATGGGAACAGGGACTAAAGCTTCACAAGCCCCCTCAGCAGTCACTGATGTACAGTTGCAATTACTCCATGCCAGCTGAAATAAAGATGAGAAATGCAACAGACACTACCTGTATGGGGCTGACTGGTATCTTAACTACACACCACTGAAACACTAACAATTGCTCCTAACAACTCCAATCCAAACAAGAGATCCACTCATATCTTCCAACACTTTGCTGCTGGTTTTTTGTGGGGGGTTTTGTTGTTTGGGGGGGAGGGAAGGGGAATGTGTGCTGTGAGGGGTTTTGTTTTTGTTTGGGTTTTTTGCAGGTTTGTTTTCAAAGCTAACAAAATTATGAAAAGTCTCAGCCAATGCAGGAAAGTACAGGAAATCAATTAATTCCTGCGAACATCATTGGATGAAGGCAGATCTGCTTCCCTGCCAAATGCACAATACTGAAAGATATTCCAGTGAGAATTAAGTCCTGAACAAACAGATCTGATGTCATCTGGAGAAAAACTATGGATTTGTTAAGTAAAAAATTCAAGATCCTAAGTTATACCAGTCATGCATAATATACATGCTCTGTCCCCAGGCATTAAAGACTATAAAGAAACAGAGTCACAACAAGCCTACTCATTGCTGAATGCCAGTGGGACTCAAGAGCTCCATGGTAACTGAAGTCCATATATTGGTACATGGACCAGATACAAAAAGGTACATATGTTTATGTGCAAATGCAAGGACAGGACTTTTTGAGGCTTCAAAAAGCCATGTAAGTGCACTTCCTTTCTGCAGTAAGAAAATACAGGCACTCACTGATAATCTATGTTATTTTTATCCTGAAGGGAAAAAAAAACCACCAAACTTCAGTTCTGATTTCTCCCCCATATTTGAATTCGGTTCAAGCAGCTTTAAGCAGTACCTCCACGGGAAAAACACACTTTTGGGAGGACAGGCAGGAAGCTAGTGGTAACCTAAGAATTAAGAATGTAGTTCCACTTCCTACTAACTCTTTTCTGAGAAGGCATATGTTATATTCTCTGATCAAAATTGCAAGGTAAACTATCCTTGATATACGATTAGCCATTAGGATCTTCAAGTTTTAAAGAGGTGCCTGTGACCAGTATGTTTGTCAAAGCAGAACACTGCTACCACTTCAGCTGAGAAACATGAAATTGGTCAATACTAAATGGGTTGTTTCCTGGCTTAATCTGTTTACAAGTTTTAATCAGTCCTTAAAGCAGGTTTCAATGGAAGCTGCAAAAGCAGAGTCCACAGAGCAGAAGCTGTAGAAATAATATTCTTCACAGCCTTAACAGCTGATAGAAAGACAAGGAAACAGTGAAATTAAGTGACATGAAAAACTGAAAGCTTTCAGAAGCTAGAGGAATTATCATCTGCTTGAGCACAAACACAAACTTAATTTTGAGCCAGTTTCCACCCCCTTGGTCACTCACCTGTCAATTAAAGCAATAATTATATTTTTCACATTCACATTTTGGTGCAGCTCAGCACAGGCTCTGAGAAATGGATTCAGGGTTTGGAGGTGAAATTCATCTGGGAAAACCTGAAGTTTTAGATCAATAGTCATCAAGTTATAAACTGAATTTGTCCATTTGTTACACAGCAGTAAAATGCAACAGAGTAATTCTAAAGCAGACGGTGATATAGTAAATATGGTCTGGTCTAAGAATGCTTTAGGGTTCCCCAAGTTGAGCTTGACTGGGTAAACGCATGAAGCAAGAGATCAAGACAAATGGGTAACTTGAGGGCCCAGCTGTCTATTACAATTCATACTGCAGGTACTGCTGCTCAGGTGCTTACAAGCTTCTGCAACAGAAGGAACACAAAATGGATTCATTTCCATTCTGTCCGTCTGGTAAAAAATAACATAGGACAAGCCACTATATGAGAGTCCCAGTCAAGTTTTCCAGTTCATGAGGAAGAGGTGAAAGTAGCCTGAATCTGCCTAGAAGTATGAAGAGTAAGTGTCCCTGTGTCCCATCACTGCAATTGAGTGTAAGCAGCTTACCTGTATGATGCATTCCATGAGGTACTCCTGAGCTAAAGCGTCTCTACAGTTTACAACTTGCTCCAATATTCCAGGCAGAACAATCTGGAATAGGTAAAAGTCTTATAGTGATTTTACAATTACTTTCTAAGTTTACATCACACATGCATTTAATCCAAGCTAAGCAAGTATTTCTAACATTTCTCAACTTATTCTTTACATGAAAGCTTTCTGATAAGAAGTCCCAGTTTTCTGCAGTTCCATCCTTCAGAGAAAAAAAAAAAAAAAACCACACACAAAAAACCAACACAATCTACTGATCTCAGACATCTGTCCCTTTCGTACATCATAAAACCTGCAAGCTTTGATTTAGTAAGTCAGTGCTACCAGCTTTGCTGGCACATACCACTAACTCGGTGTCTCAGCAGCACCACTCAAAATCCTTTTCAGCAGCTATAGGGTAGAACTCACATGGACATACTTCTAAATAATATACTTGCTTGACTATCATTTCATGCAATAACAGTTCTCTGGAATGCTTCGGGAAGCATAGCTTCATTTAACTTGCAAAGTCTATCACAGAATGCTGTACGTGTACACATCCCCTAAACCAGATCATTATTCTGAAAGTAAAATGGGAAACAAAGTTTTAAAACTTCTTGTCAACGTTACAGACAAGCTTATTAAAAAAAAAAAAAATGCATAAGTCATGTCCTTAGTCTCACAGCACATTATACAGCTTCATTAGCATTTAGAACTTCTCCTCAGGTGAAGAGTTCTAGAACCATCAGGATTTTAGAACAGCTTCAACACTTCAAGCTGCTCATCTGAAAGTCCAAGTTGGTTTCATTTTGAAAAAGTAACAGAAGTCAGAAAGGATGGACAGACATCCCACCTGCTTGTATCGCTCCACATTAACACCTTCCAACTGACTGAGACGAACCAGGTTTGTTCCTACTAGAATTCTCAGCTCCTGCCTTTCTCGCTCCCTTTTCTCTCTGTCCCGACTATGGCCCTGGTGTTGCATTCGCACCCAAAGTTTGTTCATCTCAGCAAAGTTCAGCAGCACAAAATCCATCGAATCACTGATGTCTCCAGTGGTTTCTTCACTGCAATTGAGAACAGGTTAGGAACAGGAAAAGCTTGTCAGAGGTATTCATCCTTCCATCCACTGGTGAACATCCAATTTTTAAGAAGGTAGGAGGGTGGGGGTGTGATAGGATATCTGAGTTCACAAGAAAGGTTCATATCCTCACTTGTCAGAAACCTTAGCTCTAGAAGGGACTTCTTAATGTACAAAACACCTGTCAAGTCTAGAATTCTAACATTCTACTTCTCTCAAACCTGAAGAAAGTCATACAGAAAATTTAAGTATGTTCTGTTAAAAACAATTTTTTAAAGTTATAGCCCATCTTTCTTACTCTGCTTGCTCGCCTTCATCTGGTAAGATATTCCTGGTACACTGCAGGAGATAGTTTCTAAGAAAGAGGCCTCTAAGAGGATGCTGTACTCCACGGCACATCTCCACCAGGTCTTTCAAAATATCTTTCCTGGACTGTGGAAATGACTTGACATAGACAACACCTACTGTTATCAGGAGATACCTGCAAAAGGCACAGAATCAAACAATCAATTGTAAAGTAACTATCACACTTATAGGCAACAGTTACTTTCTTCCATCCTGGCAGTATTACCAAAACACCAAAACCAATAAAATATCTAGATCCCATAATTCTGGGTCTTTAGTCAGCTTTCAACTCCTATTCTCCTCTGCTACAGAGCACAGCAAGACTTTTAACAGCCACTTGACCTCCTTACAATGCTTTATATATTGAATGTGTAAATGCTTAGTCTGAGAGCATTCAGAACTTTGTGCGTTCTAACTTGTCCATACTTCCAGCACCCCACTAAGCTGGAAAACAGCTCTGGCACACACAGATAAGTAATCTATTATGGTGAAGCGGTTAAGCCTTTTTCACACTGTAGCCTAGCAGGATAGGTGTTATGCTCTTCAGAAATCCCCAGGCTTGTACTCATTCCTTCAGCATCTCTATATTAAGCAATACGTAGAAGGAACATGCAAGGTGCAAAGGACTGGTACTTCAGTACACTTTGAATCCCCTTCACCTTAACAGAAAACACATACAATGCTCAGAACCTTCCCATATTTGGTTGAGAGGCCTCAACCCTCTCTGCATGCTTCTCTGCCTCACGTGTGGGTGTGCACAGAACCTCCATGAAAGCACCAGAAGTGTTCCTGAAGGACAACTAGAGTCTGCATCAAGCAGGCTGGAAGACAACTCAAATGACTATGCAGAGAGTAAAGACATTGTGGTAGTCATTAGCCAAAATCCAGAAACTGCATGAAGATGCAGCCTGGTGTCTCCAAAGCCTCTTCCTAGAATGAACATAAGGTCAGGAATTAAAAGCTGCAGTACCAAGCAAAATCTGAATCCTAAGTCTGAATATCTAGATGATCTACTCCAGGCCAATGGTCACATAAAGATAAGCCTTCCAGTGTCCTCTCTAGCACACCAACACACAGCCAAAAAAACATATTCAGAAACACAAAGCTCTAAAAATTAAGTTACAGAAATGTTCAGCTTCCTTCTCACACTTCTTGCTCTCCAAAGAGACAGATGCTTACAAAGCATCTACTGTGTGTGAGGATCTAAGACCTAGATCCTCAGGCACAGGTTCATTAACAAACAACAGAAAAAGTTACATAAATGTGTAGTCAATCTCACTGATCAGAATGTAGTACTTGGTTAATCTTCCACTGATCAGCTCTTTATCCAAAAGTCAAGTTTATTCCAGATCAAAGTACTCCCATCTTGGTCATGTGGAAAGCCAACACACTGGCAGGAAGAACTGACCTTCTACAGGTGCACTCTTGGCCTAAATCTCAGAAGTGTCATAGTAATCTACTCTTAAGATATGCAGAAATACTATTCACCATTGCAAACTGAATTCTTGCTGTCAAGCAAGAATGCAGTCAATCTTTATCTGAACCTAGATTCTGACCACTATTCATCCATTAAAAAAACCCCACGAAACTTAGCATACACTTACAGTCTTGGAATAATATTTCCAGCATACTGTACTAGCTCATAAAGGTCTGCCACTTTCCTTCCTTTGGCAAATTCATCTGTCAGGTAGACTTCCAAGTAGTGTAGCTCATCAGAAATTGCCATGTCTTTTTCTCTTAGTTAAGGATTTTAAGTTAGAATGTCTACAATAAATTTACATAGTAATTCGCTCATTCACACCAGGGAGGAAAGATGTTGTACCAAGTATGATCATGCCCAACTAGGTAGTATTTCTGTAACAATACTCACTCTTAGGATAAATGTGCAAAATTAACCCCAAGCTTTCAATTGTCATTTTTAGCATATTAGAAAAGGGAAAAAAACCTAAATCAAAACAGCAAGCAAATGAATGTAACTGAACAGAGTATCTGAAGTAAAGGCATACTATGTGCCTCAAAAGAGTATCATCCACACATGAAGAAAGTACTATTTGAATATATTCACATTCCATTCCCAAGTCTCATGAAAAGCCTCCCCTTCTTCATGTACCACGGTATGCACAAGTAAATACATCAAGGCACTGACATCAAGGCATGGTTAGAAATTCATTAATGAAAGGCAAAAAATAAGCTGGCTTTACAGATTTTTGGGTAGAATACTGCAAGGAAAACTGTTTTACAGAGCTGGTATTTTTATAGAACTAGACCCCTGAAAGCTCCCAAAGATAAGACAGACATTAAAGACCTGCTTAATACCAAAGAGAAAAGATGAACTTGCATAATGAGCAAGTAAGTGTATATTCTCCTACAATATATCCAGATAAGGAGAAGAAAAGTGCTAGCAAGTATCCAAGACCAACGAGATGTTACTGTATCAAAAAAAGCAGATGAACATTTCATTCCGAAATCAGCATTTCAACCATTCATTTTCTCCTCAAAGGATACAGAGCTCATAATAGCTCTTTGGAGATAACATAGAAGTCCGCAGCTCACCAAGCATGTTGGAAGCATGTTTCAGAGCATCCATGAGCTTGTTTTTGTCCTTTAGAGGAAGAAACAGACAATAGCTTGTAAGAAACAATACTAGACAGCCGCAGTATTTTAGAAAGCTACACTTTTAGCTTTTTAAAAAAGCATGCAAAATTAAGTAAACATCAGGAAAGGGATAATTCTAATTAAATCAAGTGATTTAATATCTACCTTGTGCTACATTGCCCACCCTAAGTAAGTGGAACATTGTACCTGAAGGTGGTAAGACGACTTATCTCAAGACAGAGCTACAGTAATAAAATGTAATACTAATGGTACAAATAATAAAAGAAAATTTTGCTTATGCATAACTCCCCACCCACCACTCAGATTCTATACAGCAAGCAAAACAGAATAGGTTCCACCCTACTCTCCCCCATCTGGTCTGTTGTTTTGCTGAGGTCTCTTGAGGAATCCTCTAGCGGACAGAGGATACGCACTGCCAGCCAACCACTGTTAGAATTAGATTCTTCTTCCCCCACTTCTCACCCAAGAGCAGCACCTTACCAAAAGCCACGGTTTATTAGGCTGCATGTAACTTACACTTATGATGCATATGATCACCTGGCATCACAGGATCCAAGACAAACTTCTAATTTACCACCTAGACATACTTGTTCAACCCATCATAAGATGCAGCATTAAGTTTTGGGGGAGAACAGAAGGAATTGCTAGGGTCATCCACTTGGTGCATTGTCAGTCACAGCAGTGAAAAGCTCAGCTGCAGCTACTTCAAAGATTTCAAAAGCGCTCCACAGAGGAACTATGGAATACTGGAAGAGGTATTACCTTTATTGCTACTGTCATTTGGCTGCAAACAAAGTTAGGCTGGCAAGCCACTTGAAAATATATGGAAATATTTAAGTTTTCATTGCAGCTTTAAGCAGTTTCTTCAAATAAAAATATGTTTCTCAACCCCAAGCAAGCTACACATGATGACATTATCTGCCTGCACTGGCTATAATTTCAAGATAAAGATCTTGGCATAACCCTAGCCATTAGTGTTTTCCAGTCACGAAAGAATTCATGCATCAGTCTACAACTACTCACTACCAAAATTTATCCTATGCAGCAGGTAATTCATTATTAGCCTCACAGTCTGTGGTTCATGCCAAGACAAGACTATAAGGAAAAAGCAACAGTATGTTGAACATATACAAGAATAGTTTCTCATCAGAAAGTGCCATATAAAATGAATTTGACCGATAACCTTCTGATGTCAAGTGGCAGGCTTATTCTCAGTTTAGGCATCCTTAAATGCAAGTACAAATTACAAAGGTGCATCTTAACAATTATTTTGTCAAGTAATTGCGCAAAACCAGGAATACACATTCAAAGAGTACTCAAGGATCTCTCCTATTGAGTAGCTGCCTCACTTATTTGCAAATATGCATAAAGGGTTAAGTTTCCTCACAGCACTAAAGATTACTTTGATTTATTGTTTTACTTGTAGCAGACCAGAAGCTTCATTGCATTTTAAAAAGTCACATTCTTACCAAGCATCTCTTCATCTGGAAAGACTGCACCTTCACAGCCTGAATGGCTTCATCCAGGAGTTTTTCCTGTTCATCCTGAGGAGATTGCTGTGTTGTTGGCTGGAAGAACAGAACTCAGTTATTTTTATGAAGCTGTTTATGACTTGATTGAAACTGAGTTCCCATAATTTAGAAGACAGTGCAAGTGACACTGCAACGTAACCACTCAAGAGTTGTCAGAAATAGCTGTGTGATATGTATGGGAGAAAGTTCCCAGTATTCTGCAAAAACCCGAGGGCAGGGAGAAGATAGGTTATGGATAACCTGTGAGCACCATTGCTTCATGGAGTACAAAGCCATGGGAACAGAACAATGTCAACTTCCCCCTTCTAACATTTACAGGTCAAGAATTAAGTGCAAGTATCTGGCAAGAAAAAGCTTGAGGAGAATGCAAAGACATCACTATGCTGAGAGGAAGCATTGTTACTTCTTTCCACAGAGCTTCAAAGCAACGCCCAGACCACACAAACTGCCAAGGTACAGATGCTTTCCTGTACTCACAAGTCAAGTTCTCAATTAACTGCTATCTCAGCCACCCAACTCTATTAAGGACAAGTTTCAGATAAGCAGGATAAAGTACAGTTAGTGCTTTCCGGAAGGTAGCAGCAACTTGCAGAAAGCAATAGAAAACTGAAGAGAAGCAACAGCTCTTCGTGTCCCCTACCTGTCCCAGTGATCCTGTTCCCCTTACCTCTCCTCAAAGAGGCAAGTTTGAGGCCTTCAACTTAAACTTTCAACATCTTTCACCTTTCCAAGGTCATACTGCATTTTCATATAATATTAATTAAATCCATTGCTTACAGCCTTAGATCCCTCCAACGCAGCTATAATAGACCTTCTCCTACTGCAGCTGCTCCCTGCCCTCTAACAGATTGGTAAGATTACTTTCTATGAGCATCTTTAAGTTATCCTCTAAGATGTCCAAATCTACTTAAATCAGAACCCCTAATGCTCTCCCCACTTGCAACCAGCCTTCCTCCTAATACCTTAACAAGGAAACACCACCATCCACCTATTGTTTAGGCCCAGTCTTCAACATCTCAGCGCCTCCCAGCTTCTCCCAATCTTGCAGTTTGTTTTTGAATGGCCTCTCTGAAATACTGACAGAGATAAGCAGTGATGTTGTGTCCCCGCTACATCTTCTCTAGTCTTGACAAATACCATGTACACAGTGATTCACACAGCAGGTTCTCCGAGCCTGCAGCTTAAGTAATTTCTCAGCTATTTATACTTGTTCCCCTCATCCACTGCTTTCAGAAGGCTCCTGGTCACCTCACTCCTGGTCACCTCTTTTTAACTAAGTCTCAGTAACAAGCTATCAGGCCATGAAATACATCATCCTAATGTTCTTAAAAACAGCATCCTCAGTACCAACTCTTCCCACACACCCCATGTTTGGAGTCCTGATAAATATCTTTTGAGGACTGAGAATAAAATTGAGGTCTTTATTAAAATAGAGATGTTTTAGTTTAACAGCAACGTAATGGTTATAGAGCATTGCAGCCTCGGCACACCCTTGTTTTCTCCTATATTTAATTGGATTCTTGTTCTGCAATTGGAATCTCCCTAGTAAGAGTCACAGTGTCTTCCCACCATCTGTATGCGGAAAACACAGAAAACAGACAGTGCCATGTGATACTGGTTTTGCCTTGATCATGACCAAATAGGCGGTGAATCTCTGCTCTTGAAGGTTTTCAATTACACAGCTAGACAAAACCAAGGCTGATCTGATCTAATATGATAGCATGAGATAAAGGTTCTTGAACTTCTCTGACTCAATGTACCTCAGTAATATTCAAATCATGCACAATAACTAATTAAAAAGTCTATTTAGTCAATAGAAAAACACACCTCTGCTAATTAGAGTGACTGTACCTCTACAAAGCTCTCTAATTTAAGCATAAGGCAATAGTAGTATCCAGGGCTAGAAGACCCTATTTCCCAGGCAATTCAATAGCTACAAACTCTAGAAAACCTTAAACTGTGAAGCAAGTATGTTCTGCCAGCAGAATTTTGCTGTAATTTCTAAGCTTTATTTATTCCATGGTAGATCGGACTTTCAAGGAACAGAAAGTGACAGTGCCAGGACTAGCATGCAACAATCAATAACAAAACATCGCATAACAGACTTGCTGAAATATGCCAGCACGTTTGTCACACCCTACAGTCCCCTGAACCCATACTAGTGCTTTAGAGATGATACATCACTACTGAACTGAATGCCATATGCTCTAACGACATCAAATATTTCTATATTAAAGCACAGCTAGAAACTGGAGTAACATTAGCACTAACCACAACTTCCTAAGCACCCTTCTCCTAACGAGCATTAAGCCTACACAGCTACCCGTCCTGCTCTTCCATCCTCAGTTGTTCACTATGCCCTGTAGTGCTGGGAAAGCTGTTTAGGTTGTAAAACATCAAATAAGCTAGAAGACGAGCCCAGCTAATTAATAGTTTACCATTCACATAGGTCACCCTACAACCACATAAACCCTTGCAAGCAGGGGTGTGAAAAGAAGGCCTTTTGACAGCAACACCAAGTTAAAGCGTTTATTGAAACACATAATATTTGCTCCAGTCCCAAGAAGTGGTTGGCAGAGTGCACATGCATCAGTTTCCTTAATTTTAGTGTGAAAACCACTGGTTAAAGCATAATGGCTACTACAAGTTTGAGACTATGCTTTAGATCTCATCAGAAATATCTAATTGAATGTATACACTTTCTTATGCAACTTTAACCACTGCCTTTTAGCAACAGTTGGGGAAATAATGGAATTTCAGAACTTTGCTCTGTTAGATCCAGCTTTCCCATTTATAATAATGGACCAGGGTCAGCTTTACATCACATTCTGTCTGCATCAACAGAAGACATGGACAGCATTTCCATTTCTGCTCTAGAATTTGAGCAGCAAGGCCCCACACTGTATTCAACATTGGGTAATAAGTACCTGATTGAATTAATCAACAGAGCACTTCCACGTTACCCTAAGAAATTCACTTTCTTCTTCTGTATCTCTTCCAGACTAAAAGTAAAGTTACTTTCATATTGGTTTGATTTGAAGACTGAGAAGGTGATTGGTCTAAACAAAGATGTCTTACTACAAGAGCACTGCACTTCATGTCTACAAAAAAGACAGTATCAGCATTTTACAGTCACACAGGTAGTGATATAACCTAACACTAATTATCACGAGCACACAACAGAAGCAGCCTGAGACATCTGTAGCAGCTTCTACGTGAAAACGCCTTAAAAGCAGTATCACTGAACAAGTTCCAACTCTTTCTTACTTTTCAGTTTTCAAAGTCTGAATATTTATCAAGTCACCCTTTTATTTCTACTTCAGAAAGCAAGCTACTTTCAGGTTCAGAACTACAGAGCATTTCTGCACATAACCTGGTGTATCAAGCAATACACCAGATCACATCAAGATACACATATCCTGATACATATGCCTGAAGTCTGAGGAAGCTGTAGCAAAAATCAACCAAAGTAAAGAGATCATACAGCAAAAGCCTACCAATGACAGTTAGCAGGGCACACACCAAAGCAGAAACCAGTTCTTCAGTCAGATACAGACAATAAACAGCTTTATGCCACATTGTAACTTCCACTTCAAATTAGGAACCTAATAACACCAGGTGCTATTTTCAAGTGGTATTTTACCAAAAAATGTAACTGCGCTGTGGACTCCTATGCCAACCTACAAACAAGAATCTTGAACATAAGCTTTTGAAGTGGAAGATACTTTGACACTGGAGAAAAGCAGCAGCACTCCGTAACCACAGAACGTCCTGCCTTGTCACCAGCATGTACAATAAGGTATAAGCTTAAGATAAGCAATTTATAGCAATTATGCAGCCATTTAGACTTCAGAAATGAGCCTTACCCCCATTAGATATGCTGCAAATGTAAAAAACAAAAACAAAAAAAAAAGTTCATGTGAACACATTTTTCTGCTTTACTTGTTCCCTAACCTTTATTTCCGCTGAAGCCACAAGGAAGCAAGTGAGCAGTGGAGAAGGGACAGAGAACTGCCTCTTTCAGCTGCACTACCAGTTTCTGTACGAGAGACCATAGCCTCTTTCTAGCTTTGAAGAAAGGACTCTCATAAGTTACCCCATGCAGATTATGGAAGTTTCAACACACAGCAGCTGAATTCAGCAGGGCGGTGAGGAGAGATGGCTTTTGGTGTGGGTTTTTTCTTTGCTTGTTTCAGGTTTTGTTTCTTTGTTTTTGTTTGTTTTTTTTTTTTTTAAATAAAGGCTAGTGAACATTAAGTTACCTTGGAAAATAAGATTTTTTAATTTTTAAAGCCCAAACCAGCTTCGAAGATATATTACCCACTCTGATTAGCCAGGCAGTAGATAAGTTATCCTGCATATAACAATTAGAAAAGCATATTACTGCAGCAGCAAATGTTATTCTGGAACATGCAGATCCTCACAATAGCAACTATTCTTGAACATACAAAGTGTTGAATGTGTTGTATACACCTATTGTGTATGATTTACTTATTTTCCAACACTCAGCTCCATGGGAAGACTTCATAAGATTACTTAGTTTCATACTTGACACTTAGCTGCACTCTGGACACGGTTATTATTTTGGGTCATTGTGTTGACTAGTTAAGATGCTCATTCCACTTAAAAATCTGGTAACTTGCAGTACTCAAGAGAAGGATTACATAGTATTGAAATACAGCAGAATTCAAGGCAAGCTTGTGCAGCCTACCAAATAGTTTGTATTCTGGCAATAGAGGTACCTTAAGCTGGATGTAGAGTATAAATAATACAAAGTGGAAGCTTTTGCTTTTGTTTCATTCTAAAGTGCATTTTCATCTAACCTCAAAATAATTAAGTACTTTTCTTTAGATAACGGATGTGCTTACAGTCCATTCCACACGACTTCTCTTTCTGTTTGCTCACAGGCTTGTGTTTAGTTCCACAGTGAATGAAACTCCAGAAGCCAAAGAGGTTTTTCTGCTGCTTAAAGTTTTATTGAATATTAAATACCACAAGAAGACATACAAAACAGGTAGACTTCAGTTTTACTAGGAAATTTGATTGTGCCCTTATTTTTACTGAAAAATGAAAACCAGTAAGAGCTATTTCCCTGCCAAAATTTCAAGCTTGCCTCTCTAATAAACACCAACATCTGTCCCAAAACAGCTCTATCAAGACAGGCTGAACAACACACAACCACCTTTTCTGCAGGAAGAGAAAGGAGGTTCACTAGGAAAGTCTGAAACTGCAGTCCTGGAGGGTCGGGAATAACTGAACAGGAGACTGCACTGTGGACACAGAGCACATATGCGCAGCGCTAGAAATGACAGAACCCCAGGTTTACGACAGGAGCAGCACGCTAAAATACACTTAAACTTTGACTGCAAGTGCAGCAGCGGTTGCCTAACAAAAACACCTACTTCCCTGCGCCCCTACAAGAAAACTCGGTCGAACCCAGTAAAGCAGCGACTTACACCGACCGGCCGCAGCGGCGGCCCGCGGGCAGCGCTCACCACAACGCGAACCGTTACCGAAGACACAACGGGCTCAGCCCCACCCGGGCCGGGCCGCGGCCTCCGGGCCTGGCTC
>JMFS01057137.1:0-13666 GCA_000699545.1 Podiceps cristatus | reverse complement strand
CCAGTGCCCGGGGTTATTCCTCCCCAGGTGCTGGACTCAACACTTGCCCTTGTTAAACTTCGTCTGGTTCCTCTCTGCCCAGCTCTCAAGCCTGTCCAGGTCATGATGAATGGCAGCCCGGCCTTCAGGTGAATCAGCCATTCCTCCCAGTTTTTTCTAGACCATGTTACTCTGATTAATTTTTATAGCCACTGACTAGAGAGAAGTGCACCTTCCTTTGAGAAGTGTTACTGAAGTAGATGGGGGTGGTAACGTTGATGTATCTGTGCTGTTTGCTGCTGCACTTTCTAATATTTACTTTTTAAAATACTTTTCCTACACAGTTCCAATTTTAATCCACATGAATTTTTATTGTTAGATAATGTAGTACAAAACAATTTTTATTAGAGTTTAACGACATTTCAAAAGGTGTAGGAAAATGAAAAGTGGTATTGGTCCTGAAAACAAAAGTAATAAAAGAAAACACTTCAAATATGGGAGAAGGAATATTGTTTCAGTTTCTGTACTAGTACTATTACAGAAATGGGAAGGGAAAACGGGAAGGTATACTAGTAAAATTGCCTATGTGCCACCATATATAAAATAAAGTAAATTAAACACAAAAGAACTGAAATCTCTCCTACATCCCAAACAATACTGGTTATGAAATGAAACACTTTATAAACCTATGCGTAATACAAAGGTTTCGCTTAATTGATATGTGAACATGATAGACAATTTTACACTGAAATGGTGATTCTGAGCTAAACATCAAAAAAATCATTTTCAGTTATACTAACACAACTAAAAAGGGGCTAAGAAGTAAGTTAAATCAAGATTATTTTTTTCAGGTAGCTGCTTCTACTGAATTTTTAAAATAATTTATAATTTATCCTGAATCTGCATTTATCGTATCTACCAGGGCTACTGAACTCTATTATAAGACTCCCATGAAACAGGAATGGTAAAGCATAATAAAATAGACAGAATACTGGAAAAAAATTCCCAAACTGCCTAGGGTGGTACAGGTTTACATTTCTGCTCCTCATTTCTCATTCATTCTAGCAACTCAAATCAGGGGTTGCAAAACTTGCTACCCTAGTAGTTCTCCCTCTATGGGAAACCAACAAGTTCTTCCAGCCTCCTATGCTGTCAGGCAAGGAGCTGAGACTATCCTCTCACAGTGGACTTGTGAATGGATCAGTATTAGCAAACCACCTCCTGGATGGCTGTGCTTTACAGCAAGAACCAAAATGGTCATCTGCCTGGTCCCAGACCCTGATGGAGCCAGCTCTCCTTATAACAGACACTCACATTTCCCTTGCATCATTTCCTCATCTCACTTGACTGGCAGTGTAAAATTTGAGTGTGTTTTACTGTCAGTTTCCCATGATTCTGCCAGTTTGTTCTGGCTGAGAATGGTTCATTAAGCCACAAAGGATTAATTAAAATCAGTAAGTCTGAAAGATTCAAGAGTACTGAGAAATTCCCTTACCATTTTTATGAAAGTTTGTCTTTGGCCAAGATCCTTATCTTTTAAACTTGTTCTTGCCTTCCAGTTAAGCAAGTGCCATGTTGCATTTCAGGGTGATATGAAGATGCTGAAGTAAGGAAGGACCTCCCTAAGTTTTATGGATAGCAATATCTGGCCTTTTTATAAACAATTTCAGTGTTTATGCTTATAAGCATAATGCATGATTTGCTTAATATGTTTGCTATTGCAATTCTTAGTAAGTTCAACTGCTATAATTTATCTCTTTTAATTCTCTTGTTAATGTGGTACAATACCTTGCCTATGAACAAGCTGGAAAATACATCGTACTGAGATGACTAGAACATGTAGAGTGAAATTTGGAAAACAAACTTCTGTTTCTTAGCCTGTACAGACTCTATCAACTAACTGTGGAAATCAACTCATGTCCCTGCACTTTACCTTTTCAGAGTGATACTGAAGTTAAATATATTGAACACTGTGCTGTAGCTAATATAATATAGTATATTATGTGCTAATATAATACAATATTACAGAACAGTAGAGGAAAGGTGCTTGACATCTACCACCATGAACTAGTTTTCAGTCCAAGCCAGTCAACTTCTGTAGCTCTGATTCTTGTCTAGTCAATAACCAATAGGTTAGACCTACAAACATTTAACCAGAGATGTTTGTATCAAGCATATATATGTATGTGTTTATGTACTGATGAATTTTATGATCCTCACAGGTTGGTTTCAACTCAAGATGTTCTATGATATCTAAAAATAAGATTCAATGTGAAACTGAATCATAAATGTTGAGTTACAAAACAGGGAAGGGTTGATGCAAGTAGCTGTACATCTGTCTGAATTAGTAGAGATAACTTATCTAAAACAAAGACATCTGAATATCAAAGGAATTAATACTTGTATGATGGTCATGCTATCTCTGGTATAAGGAGGAAACACATATTTCAGGAAGAATGATGGTACTGGAACATTTAGAGGTCTTCAGAAGGGAAAAAAAATGGCTATAAAAGCTAAAATGTTCCAACAAAATAGGTTTTTCTTTAGTGAATGTAACCTGAGGTATATGGTATTCAGAAGGGGTTCATTTTGTCAGAGTTCTAAGAAAGGGAAGAGAGGGAAGAAAGGCTTCTAAGAAGGGAGAGACAAGAAGAAAATTTCTTCGTAAGTTTTTATGATTCTGTGCTTTCTTATATCATGCCTGTAAATCTTTTATAAACATCTGCAACTAGATTGTCTGGGTTTTTTTTATATTTTAAATACATAATACTTTGTTGGGTTTTTTTTCCTAGCTCAGTTTCCTTTAAGAGAAGAGGGGTTTCAAGGTAACGCAGTATTCCTCACACAATATGTAAGGAGTATATCAGCTGGCACACTATGCCTTTCAGCAAATGCCTTCACTTCCCTCCCATACTTCAGAGAATCCTAAATCTAACAGTGTGGCATATATAAGTCACCAGGACCAGGTGAGAACTAGTATTACAGTGGTTTGCAGTGTTAGGAACATGGTAACAAGGATTGCTGCCTGACACATAGCAAGGTGTTCAGGAGCACGTGTGCATTCCAAGGTCACCAGGGAGTTAGTCACATGTTATTTATGTGATCTGGGGTGGATTTACAGTAGACAGATAACATAAAATAGCTTAACTATGATGTATGAAGAAGGTAACTGTTGGAGAGGGTTCAGAGGAGGCCACAAAGATGATCAGAGGGCTGGAGCACCTCCCCTATGAAGAGAGGCTGAGGGAGCTGGGCTTGTTCAGCCTAGAGAAGAGAAGGCTGCGGGGGAAACTCATGGCAGCCTTTCCGTACCTGAAGGGAGCGTACAAACAGGAGGGGAACCAACTTTTTAAAAGGGTAGAAAATGACAGGACAAGGGGGAATGGACTAAAGCTGAAGGAGGGAAGGTTTAAATTAGATATTAGGGGGAAGTTTTTTTACAGAGGGAGTGGTGAGGTGCTGGAACAGGCTGCCCAGAGAGGTGGTGGATGCCCCATGCCTGGAGGTGTTCAAGGCCAGGTTGGACGGGGCCCTGGCCAACCTTGTGTAGATCCAGTCCTGGAGGTTGGTGTCGCTGCCTGTGGCAGGGGGGTTGGAACTCTATGATCCTTGGGGGCCTTTCCAACCCAGACCTTTCTATGATTCTATGATTCTATGATTCTAATCAATCCATACACTTCCACAACGCATTTAATTCTCTTACTATACTAAGACAAGACAAATTTTTGTGTTCCAAGCCCAATAAACTATACCAATGAGTAAAAATTTTAAAACTTTTTCAATTTTTGATGCAACAACTGACAAGTTACTACCCACTGTTGTCTGCACTGTCTTTCAGCTAGATGTTACTGCCCCTGTGACAAATGTAAGAGAACAGGAAAACATATCTATAATTCATCATGTTAGCATAGATTGAGATTAATGACAAGTTAACTTGGCACAACTGAGAATTGGACCCATGACCTGTTTTGTCATCTCTCCTGAGGAAACAAGAACCTTTAGCAAAGGAGTAAAGTGAGCAGTTGGAATCGGTTAGATAATTATTTGTTTTAGCTTCAATTTTCATTTTTGAGAATAACAGTCCTGAGAGACTTATGACAATATGTGTTTCCCCAGAGCTGTGAACTATCTCTGTACTGCCTAGTCATGGCCCGAGGCAGATGCTGGTTTATATGTGGAACATTTCTTTTTGTTCGATCTCTCAGTTCTATCCCCTTCCACCTTGACTTCTATCTTCATATACTTTTCAAAAAACACGCCTAGTCCTGAGATTCTCATACTTGCCCCAAGTTTCATGCTCTTAGAGTCCTTGTCTACAGCATTTACAAATTTTATTTGGAATTGATAGTCCCCAGGAAAGCCAGAGTAGACAAAAAGGTCAGATCCACATGAATACACATTATGCATCAGATGATTTAGAGGATAAATCACACAATACTCTAAAAACTGGAAGTATGAAGCAAGATCTTCACTTTAAAAAAAAAAATGAAAACAAGTACTAAAATAATTAAGCATAATTAAACATGCATGGCAGATTCTAAACTGCTTCCTTACTTGCTTCCATCACTCAGATCCTGGAACTGAGTTCCCTCCTTTGTCTCCCTAGCATTGCTTTAAACCTCAATGCTGACCTGCTCTATTCTTCTCAAGATGAAATCTTACCTCTTTTATTTTTACTCTCAACATACCTCAGGCTGTTACTCAGGACAAACACCACAGGGTCAGCCACTTTCCCTTTCTTGAGATTCTAATGCATATGTATTCTTTCTTTAGTACATTCCTTCTGGTGGAAAAAAACTCCTTTCCAACTGTTACAAAATTTCCAAGGCTATTAAAAGGCTTTAGAAAAAAAAAAAAAAAAAAAAAAAAGTATTCATGCAATATACATCTAACCAAGCTAACAGCATTTAGTTATATTCAGTCTTCACAAAGATTACAAATGTCATTAATAACAGTATAGAGATCTGGTACTCGGAGGGCTCTGAACCCTCCCTTCCACTATTCTGCAGCCATTGAGGCTTCTACTGCCACAATAAAATACATTTGACCATCAAAAATAATTTAGTTTTTTTCACCCAACTTTTTCCTGGAAACAGAAATATTAGATGAGAGTAAAGAACCATCTTCACCAGGTACTGAACACAATCTGATTCCAGGTACTGATTCCACAATCAATCTGGGCAACCTGTGCCAGTGCTCAGTCACCCTCACAGTGAAAAAGTGTTTCCTGATATTCAGATGGCACCTCCTGTGCTTCAGTTTGTGCCCATGACCTCTGGTCCTGTCACAGGGCACCACTGAAAACAGCCTGGCTCTGTTCTCTTTAAATGCTCCCTTCAGGCATTTATAAACATTGATAGGATCCCCCGCGAGACTTCTCTTCTCCAAGCTGAACAGCCTCAGGTCTCTCAGCCTTTCCTCACAGAAGAGATGCTCCAGTTCCTTAATCAACTTTGTGACCCTTTGCTGGATGCTTTTCACATGATAATTCAGCTATTAGAATTTCAGAAGCTAAAAGGAATAACCTTTCATATATAAATACATACATATATGCACCCATACACACAGAGGCTTGCATTCATGCACTCATCTATGCCGTTAACCAGGAATCTCTTTTAAACTAAATACATCTGATTCATTGAAATCCCTCTCCTCCATCCCCATTAAAGGGTTCAAAAGTATTGTGCTGTATGCAAGAAAGCTACTAGAAGATAGACAGCAGATTTGCAGCATGGATGAAAAGTTTTCACCATTTTCACAAGCTGATTACAAGGCAAAATCAATAGCCTTGTTTTTCAGGTATTGGGTACCAATGAGCTTACAAACAATATAGGCTCATGTGAAAAGCCAGCATATTCCTACCATTTCAGGTTTACATTAACATTTCATCTTACAATTAACTTGGGCTAATTTTGAAATATGTTCTATAAATGCTATCTATAAAATGGTTTTAATTTTTTTTCCTCTCTTTCTCCATACTATTCTGCCTATGCTGTGAACAATACTCTGTAAAACAGCATTGTGTAATCTGGAATAAGAGTCTGTGTAATGAGATAGTGACAGAAAAAAGAATGTTTTTTCTGTTTACTATTATACACAGAGAAAGTAGTTTTCAGTAGTTGTATATATGATTCTCAGAGTTTAATAAACACCAGCACAGTAAAGTAGTTAGGAGCTAGGTAAGTAAATAGTAGGTTTAAACCACAGAAGAGAGTGACAGGCACTGACACAGTGACTTACCTCTACTTCTTTTTGCCTTCAAAAAGCATAGCATAAATGCTAATAAAACAGGAAATTAATTATTTTATGCTAGTGTTCCCCAAAGTTACATTTTTAAAAAAATGTTTCCTCCTCTTCTATTCTTTCATTTTCAAATCTTATTTCATTTAGATGAAAGAACATAAAATAAGAGTTGCATTTCCAATGGTTTCATATATAACAGCTGCCAGTTCCTTCATTCCCTTCTTGTCTTTATGATGAACACCAAAAATCACAGATCTACAATGTGATTAAGATGTTCCTCTTTTAACATTAACTCTTTCTTGATATTACAATAGCTTAGTTGGCTTCTACTTTCAGAACACAGCACTTCCTGCTGGCTTGGCAAATGTGTTACTTGACTATTTTCCAGGCTCAGCTATTCGCTGCCTGCCCAATAGAATCTTGGAATCATAGAATGGTTCAGCTTTAAGACCATCAAGTCCAACTGCTATCCTAGCACTTCCAATGTATCACTAAACTATGTCCCTAAGTGCCACATCTAAAGAAGAGACTGACACCCACCTCTCTACAACCTCTTTTCAGGGAGGTGTAGAGAGCGAGAAGGTCTCCCCTCAGTCTCCATTTTCTCCAGGCTAAACAGCAGTTCCCTCAGCTGCTCCTTATAGGACTTGTGCTCCAGACACTTCGCCAGCTTTGTTGCCCTTCTTTGGACACACTCCAGCACCTCAGTGTCCTTCTTTTACTGAGGGCCCCATAACTCAGCATGCTACTCGAGGTGTGGCCTCACTAGTGCTGAGTACAGGGGGACAATCACTTCCCCAGTGACAGAAGCCAGGATGCTCTGGGTCTTCTTGGCCACCTGGGCACACTGCTGGCTCATGTTCACCGGCTGTCAACCAGAAACCCCAGGTCCTTTTCTGCCTGGCAGCTTTCCAGCCACTCCTCCCCAAGCCTGTAGAGTTGCCTGGGGTTGTAGTCGCCCAAGTGCAGGACTTGGTGCTTGGCCTTGTTGAAGCTCATACAATTGGCCTCGGCCCATCGATCCAGCCTGTCCAGGTCCCTCTGTTGTGCCTTCCCACCCTTAAGCACATCAACACTTCTGCCCAGATTGGTGCCATCTGCAAACTTACTGACAGTGCACTCAATCCTCTCATCCAGATCATTGATAAAGATGTTAAACAGAACTGGCTCCAATTCTGAGACCCAGGGAACACCATTTGTGACCAGCCGCCAACTGGTTTTAACTCCCTTCACCACAACTCTTTCGGCCTGGCCATCCAGCCATTTTTTTAACCCCGCACAGAGTACACTCATCCAAGCCATGAGCAGCCAGTTTCTCTGGGAGAATGTTGTGTGAAACAGTGTCAAGAGCTTTACTAAAGTTTAGGTAGTCAACATCCACAGCCTTTCCTTCATCCACTAAGCAGGTCACCTTGTCATAGAAGATCGGGTTAGTCAAGCAGGACCTGCCTTTCATAAACCCATGCTGACTGGGCCCGATCTCACAGTTGTCCTGTACATGCTGTATGATGGCACTCAGGATCTGCTCCATAACCTTCCCTAGCACTGAGGTCAGAATGACAAGCCTGTATTTCCCCAAATCCTCCTTCTTACCTTTCTTGTAGATGGGCGTCATGTTAGAAAGTGCTCTACATCTTTATGCTTTCTACTTCACATATAATTCTTTCCTGTTTCTTTGTATGTGTATGCTTATGTGTGTTCATTATTCCCAGTAGCCTCTTCAGCTAATGATTGCCAGATATTTCTGCCAATTTAATTAAGAAAATTTCACACCTCTCATCTTTGATGTTTTCAGTTCTTTACCCAATTCCTTTATTTTTGTGGGTTTTTCCTTCCAAAAGAGAAAATCTTAACTGAAGATGTAGTTTAATATGACTAGGCTTTGTTTTAATTATGGTGATTCCTGTTTGCTCCTTCCAGAGTTAATCTTGGTGACTAGTGTTCCTATAGTGTCCTTGACATTTATCAAACTAAAATATAAGGTATCATCATCTTTTTTAGGTTAGGTGTATATTTGATAAATAAAAAAACCCCAAACTCCAAAATATTTTGCTGAGGAATAGAGAGTCTATCAAAATTACAAGCATTTCGTCTCCTGTTATGTGTGCTAAGTTAGTCTCATAGTTGTGTGATTTCCCCTGCAACCTACTTCTCTAATAATCTTAGAAATCTCTCTCCACATTCATTCTCAGTACGGGGATCTTCAATTCTCACTGATCTTCTATGTACAGTTTCCATTATTTCAGTAACAATAAATTGACTTTGTGCATCTTGAAAGCTTTGACATTTCACTGTGTTATTTCATGTCTTTTCCCAACTGTAGCAGTGCCTTTTCCCAACCTCAGAAATGTAGCAGAGGCAGGTTTTATAGAAAACTATAGTAAACGGAGGCCAATCCTGATCCCTTCAGTGCTGTTTGCTTAATGGCTTCACTCTAAACTAAGTAGCTGAATATACCTATTATCTTCTATCCTTCCAGCAGCAGGGAACAATGAGGGAAGAAACAGGAGCCAGTAGATCAATATCTGGTTCTGAGCCTGATGTCACTAGCAGAATTTGGGATTTTTGATCTTGGGTTGGTTTAAACAACACGAAGCCTGCTGGCAAAAGATAAGGTACACCTGTCTCAAAGGGGAAAAAGGATCTTTGCATGGAGTTAACAGGGTTCATTGAAAGAGCTTTAAACTAGATTTGAAGAGGATAAGGAATAAAACCAGGCTCACTAGTGATAAGCCTGGAGGCAGCATGACAATGTTAGAGGGATGGTGTGCTAGTGAGGTTCTATGGTCTGCTGTCTCAGTGGAGGTAGGGGGTGGAGATCCATGCAGCATCAATGATGTACGGGTTATTGATTTGTTAGAAACCATGGAAGTGCCTGACAATGGTCACATAGGCATTAGGACTTCTCCCCTCAAAAAGGCGGCAGCATCAATAGTCCAACTGAACTGCATCTACACCAATGCACGCAGCATGGGCAACAAACAGGAAGGCCTGGAAGCCACTGTGCAACAAGAAAACTATGATACAGTTGCCATTGAGGGCAACTGTATCATAGTTTAATGATATAGTATAATGATATAATTGAGGCTGAGGGGACACCACCTCGCACTCTACAACTACCTGAAAGGAGGTTGTAGCAAGGTGGGTGTGGGTCTCTTCTCCCAAGTAACAGGTGAGAGGACAAGAGGGAATGGCCTCAAGTTGTGCCAGGGGAGGTTTAGATCAGATATTAGGAGACATTTCTTCACCGAAAGAGTTCTCCAGCACTGGAACAGGCTGCCCAGGGAAGTGGTGGAGTCACCATCCCTGAAGGTATTTAAAAGAAGTTTAGATGTGATGCTTAGAGACATGGTTTAGTGGTGGATTGGTATTGCAGTTAAACTTGATGATCTCAAAGGTTTTTCCCAACCTAAATGATTCTATGATTTTATTTCCATAAGGAACCACAGACTGGGCTCCAGTTAAAAAAAAAAAAAAAAAAAAAAAGTTCCAGAGAACAACCCAGATAGCAGGGAATAGGCATAGCAGGGAAGCAGCAGACTGCAGCTTAAGCGGAGAAACCGAAACTACTGTTAGGAAAACACAGCAGAGAACCTGGGCTCAGAGATGATGAAGAGAAAAATAGGATCAAAGAAGATGTAAATTCACTAAACTTTAGAAAGGCAGTGAGAGACTAAAAAGCCACCTGCAGGATCATGATGGGTGGGAGAGGATTGCATCTAGCCATTTTTCTCATACTTTGTCTGACATCATACTAAGCTTTTATTATGAAGAGGTTAAATGTTCTAGTTTTTATTCTACTAAAACCTAGGATGTTTCTTATTTGGAAGACTTGTGGACTTCTTGGTTAAAGAAAACCATGCAGTATGTCATGCCCAGGTAGCTTCCTGTAATTTAGGTTAGATCAGGAGGCTATCAACTGTGAGAGTGTTTATGCAGCCCTGTGTTAGCATTCCAGGAGGAGACCCCATATTTCAACATTCCCTTCACTGAACGATTAGGGAAAGTATATAACCTGATATGACTATTTTCTTGCTGGAGTACCTTTCAATATAGTTTTCTGCAATTTATAAAGCAGATGCTCCTACTACGAGATAATTCAAGATAAGATATCACACTTCTAAAGAATTATTATTATTATTATTCTACTTTCAGAAATGCTGATGTTCATTGAATATTGCCAGGGTGAAACATATCATATCTAGATAGTAAGAGAACATCTTCATGGCTGGCCTAGTATTTCTTTATGAAGACATTGTTAGTTCCTTGTGAAAGAAACAGTTCTTACCAGTAGCCAGACAGGGCTCTTACATCTGGACACATCTTTAATGCGCTGAAAAGCCTACTACAGATGGACCTACAAATCAACAATCACACCTAGCAAAAGAAAGAATACTGTGTGTGATTCACTGCGAGGGTGTGACAGAAATTAGCCACTGAGGTCCCTCTGGGTTGAGAATGAAGTTGAGGGAATACGGTGGGTTGACTCAGTTGGCAGGAAGACCCCTCCAGTCACTTGCTCACTCCTCCACAGCAGGATAGTAGAGAGAAGAAGGGCAAAAGCAAGCAGACTCGTGGGTTGACATAAAGATAGTTTAATAAGTGAAGGAAAAATGAGTGAGTAAAAAAAAAGAGTGATACAAAAGCAAACACTCACCAGCAGCAGACCGGTGCCTAGCTAGTCCCCAAGAAACAACTACTTTGGAAAAACTTCCCCCCCCAGTTTTATTGCTGAGCATGACATTATATGGTATGAGATATCCTTTTGGGGTCTGGAGCACAAGTCTTACGAGGAGCAGCTGAGGGAACTGGGGTTGCTCAATCTGGAGAAGAGGAGGCTGAGGGGAGACCTCATCGCTCTCTACAACTACCTGAAAGGGGGCTGCAGGGAGTTGGGTATGGGTCTCTTCTCCCAGGTGACTAGTGATAGGACGAGAGGAAATGGCTTCAAGTTGCAGCAGGGGAGGTTTAAACTGGATATTACGGAAAATTTCTTTACTGAGAGAGTGGTAAGGCATTGGAATGGGCTGCCCAGGGAGGTGGTGGAGTCACCCTCACTGGAGGTGTTTAAGGAACGTGTGGATGAGGCATTGTGGGACATGGTTTAATGGGCATGGTGGTGTTGGTTGGTGGTTGGACTTGATGATCTTGCAGGTCATTTCCAGCCTTAGTGATTCTGTGATTCTGTGATTGGTTAGCTGGGATCAGCTGTCCCAACTATGTCCCCTCACAGCCTCTTGCCCACCCCCAGCCTACTCATCCAGGGGTAAAAGCAAGAAGCAAAGAAGGCCCTGACGCTGTGTAAGCACTGTTCAGCAATAGCTAAAACATCCCTGTCTTAGCAACACTGCCTTGGTTACCAGTCTAAGAGACAGCACCATCCAGACTGCTATGAAAAAAAATTAACCCCATCCCAGTCAGACCCAGTACAGGGAATCAGCATGAATCGAGAACTTCTCAGACACATGACAAGAGTAGTTGATGTAATGCTTCATGCATGTCAGTACATGGAAATAAAAAAAAAGCCACTAAAGATGTTAGCAAAATGCGAAGTGATACAAACACTACGTTAGTGATCATAGTGACAGAGGTGAGAAATAAAACTCAAAAAATTCTGTCCCACAATACTGTAAAAACACAGCTGTGAGACCAAAGATTTTTACATTATTATAAATTCAGGTGGTACTATATGGTTATAGAATAATAAATAAGCTCCCTTAATATACTTTCTAGCCACATGCATGCTTTTGGTTACTAAGTTTGTATTTATCAGAAATGGCAACAATTTGCTCCACTTGCCATCCCAAGCACACAAGTTTAATCAGTACAAGTAATTTTCAATGGGATCTTGTGGGATTTAGCAGCAAATTGTCTTTTTTTTTCCTGAAGAGAAACTCATAGATTTGCATTTTAATAGGATGGAGGTACACGCCCAAAACTTAATGTTTGTGGCATAAACATCTCTGCTGTGGAAAAAAAAATAACAGAGAAAAATCACACATACATAAAATAGGAACAGATGAATATTGTTTTTGTCTATTAAAATGCGATAAGAAGTTTGCATGACATGCTTTTTCTTATGTAGCTTGAGTTTTGTGGTTAGATTGCTACAGCTTACGCCTAGATATTTACCGTTACCAAAAACAAGTTAACAGATGAGTAATTTGATAGCTAAAGGAGATCAACTCTTGATTTTAGCTGTGTGTGCAGGGAATGCATAAAGAAACACAAGGTAATATTTGTGCACTCTCATCAATTGCAGAAAGAACCAGTTTGCAAGAGATGAACCTACAGTTTCTGAACACACAAGCAAAGAGTGGGCAGCTAATCCAGGGAAGAGCTGACTGATAAGGGCATTTGGGTAATTATGACATTAGTTGCCTGACTGGTACATATTTTCTGCTAAATATATTTCCACCTTGTCAAATGGTCTGTAGTCTGGTTTTTCCTGAAGCTGAAAGGGTCCTACCTAAACTACATGGGAGTAATTGCTGTCCAATAGTTCCTTTTAAGGTTTATACTATCAGGCTGCAACACCACAGGAACTACAAAGGAAGATTACAAGCAACTAACTGGTATCTGCTAGTATGCATGATCAACACATCCCCTTTTCTGAGGGATAAACCCTAGTTCTTTGTTCTCCTTTGTTTACAGGGACAGTGTAGTGGCCACCATTCACCTCTTTTAGATATAATTCTGCCTTGAAACAGAGACTGGAAGGGAAGGGGAAGCCAGAGTGAGAAGCCATACAAATGTAGCTGCAGACTGCACGTGAATTTTCTGTGTGAAACCTATTCTCTTTTTTTGAGGAAAGCGCACCCGTGTACATTTTTAGTCCAAGTAGATAGTCTGCCATCAAGCTTGTAACAGAGATCCCAGAGTACGCTTATGCAATGAATAATTACAGCCTATCGTCCCAAGCTTCGTGAGGCTGCTTGGAAGCAGTATAACGTTCAGTCAGTGTTTGGAAGGAACTCAAAGTGATTAGACAACAGATGTCTGGGATGCAAGCACTGAAGAGCACTGCTGCATTAAGTCACTTCACCATAGTTTCTTTAAGCTTTGCTGGAAGGAACTGATACCAAACACATCCTCTAAGGGCTCATGAAAGTTATCTGCTAGCTGCTCAAGCCTTACTTCTCACTTACCATCAGCCAGACCTGCTGAAATTTTCAAAAAAGGGTCTCTAAGAATCACAGAGAGGAATTTATGGAAATGTTCTGCTAGGCTGGCCCTGGCTGAACATCAGGTGCCCAATGAAGCTGCTCTATCATTCCCCCTCTTCAGCTGAACAGGGAATAGAAAATATAATGAAAAGCTCATGGGTCGAGATAAGGACAGGGTGATCACTCAGCAATTACCATTACGGGCAAAACAGACTCAACTTAGAAAATATTAATTTACTTTATTGCCATTAAATCAGAATAGGACAATGAGAAATAAA
>KL268983.1:25440-36340 GCA_000699545.1 Podiceps cristatus | reverse complement strand
GGAGGAGGGGGTGGCTGGGCCAGGCCTTCCCCGGGTGCTGCCAGCAAGCAGGCAGGAGCTGCCCGTGACCTCCCCTGGCCCTGAGCGCAGGCACGGGGGAAATGAGCTGCTCCTGCTCCCGGGGCCTGCCTATGGGAGCCCAACTGCTGCACCCTGCACCTTTGTCCTTGTGCCAAGATGGATAGCAAAAATAAAAAATTTCTCTTGAAGATAAAAAAAAAAAAAAAAAAAAAAGGGCCAGCCAGTAAACTGTGGCTTTTTCATTTGAAAATCTGCAAGTCCCTCATCCTAGCCCCTTTCTTTAAGAAGACAACTCCCCTTCCTTCACCTCCTTAAATCATACGTTGTTGCCAGTAGCAGTCAAGACTTGTGGCCCTGCCTGCACATGTCGGAAATTCCCAGGCCAGTGAGCCAAGACTTCTGCTGTCACAAGGCAGCCCTCAATAAAACCTGACAAGGCTCTGGTTTGGGAACTACGCTCTCTTTATCTCCATTGCCTACTCATCACGTTAGCCTGCCATCAAATTTAGTCCAGCAGCTTAGTAAGGGAAGTCATTTAAGACACTTCAAGCGCAAGGGGATCAGCATTTTGATTGGAAGAGTCTGCGGTGCCATGAGAGCCAAAGGACGTTCAGCCCTCTGCACCCAAGATAAAACAAACAAGTTGCATATTTGATAGTTAATCAGCAATAGCAGCAGGTGAAGTAATGACGCATGTGCATGTTGCTAGTAGTCACACCTTATGCTTACTTGCACTTCAAAGAGGACAAAAGTAATGAAAATGTAAATCACAGCTGAAGGTAAAAGGCAGAAATGGCTTCGGCCATACCCAAAGATGCACTGGGGGTGGACACAGGCTGTTCCTGCGCTCAGCAACAGTGGTCCTTGCAGGGGGTTTGGCCAGACCTTGACCTCTTGTTAGAAACACTCCTGGTCTCACAGCTCCACCCCCCTGAAAATGAAAGCTGAATCAAGTTCTGGTGTTTTCTCCTCCAACACAGGCTAGGAACAATACTAATCATCTGAAGAAATTAAAATATTTAGACAAGCCAGACCAGTGATTTAGACCATTTCCAGATGGTGCTGAATACATATTTAGCTCAAGTAATGGCAGTAAGTAGCCCCCTGATTCAACCTCACCTTCAAGTTAAACACAACTCTGAACAGTTGCTTTCATGAATGAGCCTTGAAACCGAGGTAAGGTTTCAGGCTGCTGCTCATTTTAGCAAAAATAGCCTTAGCTGGCCTGGATTTCCCCCCTCTTCCACACTGCACTATCAGCAACTGTATGACTTTTACAAAAACTTGATACAAAAATATGCAAAGTAACAATTACATATAAAACCCCACCACATACTAGTTTAGACAGTCGATTTAAGTATAGTTTTTGAGTTTCAGATAAGCCTTAATTCACCAAGAGAACATGAGCGAGTGCAGAATGTAGATCAGCCCTGTTACAGAAGCACAGGGCTGGAAACCCTGCTGAGTCCATTAGGAGGACTCCTTTAAGCAGCATTTCACTTTACTCCTTTCCCATCCACCTGTTCAGACTGTCAGGGAGAACACCAACAGCAGATGTGAAGTAACATATTATACATACAACACACTGTGATGACACAATCCAAAATCCATTTAATTAAAGACACCATTGACTCTGTGCGCTTCGCACCTGGCCCTCAGCACCCATTAGTTACATATGGCCATGGGGAGCAAGAGGTCCAACTTCCCATCTTTCCTCCCTTTAAAGCATCAACGACAAACCACTTTCCCTTCACAAAGTGACTCTGAATATTTTGTGCATATTTTGTAGCAAACAGCAGGATTACCAACCCCACCGGTCAGATTAATAAAATAATATTCTTAGTGGCATATTACAAAAGAAATGTGCAAGAGTTCCTCTTCACTCAAACTACAATACTTAGCATTAATGAAAATAGTTGCATAAAGCACATTCTAATCATTTTGCCATTTTCCAGTTAAGACAGGATATCAGGAAACCTTAAGGTGAAACATTTCTTCCACAAAACAGGCTCTTAACAGTTTCTCCCTAACATAATGCGCACACAACAGCGTATTGTCGATTTAAAAAAATATTTAATGCTGCCAAAAAAGTATAAAAATACAGTAAGAATGGCAGTACAAAACAAAATATCTCCTAATTTATTTCTTTTACATCTTTCTACATTAATACAGCCATTATAAAAAAACAAGACGGCAAATTCTTTTGTTTTGCAAAGTAGCATGCTGCTGGTGGTCTTCATCCCCTCGGTGCGATTTATGCTGTAAACAGATAACTGAGGTCTTCTTGGTACTTAACAGACCTCACTCTTTGTTCCCGAAGAGGGGTTCATGTCTCACTTTGCATGTCAATAATTTGCAGTTTATAGCTGCAGAATATTCACAAGTCTTGAAGGCTTAGGTGTCAGTCAGTCTCGGCCTGCGACATACAACGCAAAAGAAAGTCACCGATTCAGTACACAGTACAGAAGGAAAAAAAAAAAAATAAAAAAATTAAGAACAGACAGCAGGTATGCAACTCGCTATCATCACCAAACAGCTTCTCATGCATTCCCCGTAGCAACTACTGACTACTGTCTGTCTGTAGCAAGCGCTCCTGGAAAGCCGTTGCTTTTTAAGAAGGTATTTCCATATTACAGCGTAAGGCGCGCGCTTGCTGGAGAGCTTCCAGCACAGGCCTCAGTCCAGCAAACCACTTACTCGTGCATTTTAACCACGAGCACCTCAGAAGTCGTCCTGGGCCTCAGCGGCCCCACAGAAGGCTACGCCTCAAAACTACCACCACCTCGCGTGGCTCCGCAGGCCAGTCCTGGCGCCGCGGCATGGAAATCAGCGTCTCTAGGCAAAGGTTTCTGGTAGTGAGGAAGACATCCCAACACTGGACGTTTTGTTCTTGGGGAAGGTAAGGCTCTACTCCAAGGAACACAGAAAAAGGCATTGGTACTTACAAGGTACTACAAGGAAAATGCTTCTAAGCTCTGCAAGCACTACACTGACTTATGAAGCAGCTTTCTTTGATCAGTTAAGACACATTAAAAAAAATTCTTCCAAGTATTTATCTTTCCAATTTAAATAAAGACTCAGACAGAGGTGCAATTTTGAACACATTTATTTTTTGTACATAAAAATGAAAGGCTGACCTAAAACTCTGGGGGAAAACAAAAAAGCCCAGGAAGACTACTGTGTGCTATGTCAACTTTGCAAATTTAGTCCTCTGACTTAAGCTACTTGGCCATGCAGATGACTTCCTCTTTTGTCATCATTAATTTAGTTGCTTGTGCAGTCCTCAAGTGACTCGGGCTTAACTATAATGCCAAACAACAAACTAAATCATTTGGTTAACATTCATTAAACTTAAAGCTAGTCAGGCTTTTTAACCGCCTGCACAATCCAATCTCACATACATGCATACATGTTTACACCTCTCCCCTTTTCAGTGGGATATAAACTGATGTCAGTAAACCATTTCATTCAAGGTTTAACAAAATAAGCTGAGTTTCACTTGCAACATCTTACTTCCATAAAAGAAATCTGTGATTTTTTTTTTCCCAAATCACTATTTCATGCTGAATTCAATTATTTTACTTCATACAGTTCAAGAAAAACACAGATATACCATCACTCTAAGTGGACTGTCCCTGCATCAAAACCAGAAACCCTAAAGGACTAATTCAAATTGGCAAACCCCTTGCAATGGAGGCCCATGTGTTAGTGATTTTTTTTTTTAATGAAAACCTGTACAAATCATGCACAAGTGTTTGCCTGAGAGTCAAACATTGTTCAATCAAGTTCAAGGAAGTCCACTATGCATCAATTATTTTGACTGATGTATTCCCAGAAGAGGGGAAAACCCCAACAGAATAACACTTCATATCAAGTGCAGCAGCATTTCAGAAGCAGCAGAGAACCAGCCAGCAGCTTGCCAGAAACTGGGGCGAGGGGGTTAGTTTAAATCCTACAGAATAACAAAATATCAGTTTGCAGTAAAAAGAACAAGCCTCCCCCAGATTGTGCTTTTTATGGATTACTGATGGACCAGAAAGAAGAGTTTTATCCAAATTGTCTCCTGGAATGTACCAAGAGACCCTTCCTATGCCCGTACTGTCGTGGACAATTCACAGTACAAAATAGTTTTGTCCAAGATTTGTGGTCCTTAAATTATTAACAGTTAAGACACTCAAAATACTTATAATCACGTAACCAAATCAAAGTTTTACAGATCAGCTGCTGAATACACAAGTCCTGCTTTATTGCCTCAAGAAGGTGACAGAGTGCGAGATGATGCAGGCGGCCCCTCCCGCCCTGCCCAGCGAAGAGGAATGCCTGCGTGGGAGGGAGAGTCCCAAACCACTGGGATTTAGAAGATGGAAGCAGGTAAAAATTCAAGCGACAGCTTGAGAAGACAGAGTTAGAGCTCAGTGTCTGTAGGATACTGGTGGCCCAGGAAATCCTTATGCAAACAGAAAGGCAATACACGACAGTATTGATTTCGGTGAAGGTTTCGCCTGCACTTTTTCCTTAGCTGCTTTTAAGTATTTAGAATAAAATCTGGAATATCTCTGTTACAAAAGCATCTAATTACATTCCACATGGTTTTCCATAACCAAAATATCTTTTATAAGGCACATACATTTACATGCCTATCAATTATAGCTGATACTGAAAAATCTGTCTTCCCAATTTAAAGGGGGGAAAAAAAAAATAAAAATCTTCTGCCAAACTTCTTGTTGGCCAGAAGAGTTACTGTGGTTGTAGAAATTATGAAATGTCTCAGAACATGTAAGCTGCCTGCCTATACAGTGTCACAGCAATCGGTAAATCAGTCGTTTTCACTGTTACAGCTGCACAGTTGGTCAGCAATGCCCCAGGACAAACTGTCTTGTTTTACTGACACACAACTTCCCAAATTCAGTACTGTATGGTCTAAGAAACTACACTTGTTTTCCCTATCTGGACCCTAAAGAATTTTTTAAATAGTATTAGCCACTGTGAAACGAGAATTTGAAAGAGTAAATTCAACTTAGCTTTGTATAGGAACCGTCAGACCATTTAGGCCCCGTGTCTGGTATGTTACTACTAAGCTTGAATGTACTAGAAACTTTTCAAGTTAATTCTTTGGATAAGGAGCAAAGTAATTATCTACCTCTTAGCATTTTTCAGCAGTAAATCCAAACAAAAGGACCAAAGGGGGGGGGGGGAGAAAAAAAAAAGAAAACCCTCAAGCCCCCATATCCAACAGAAAACAACCAAGCCAGAAAAACGGAGAGAGAAAACACGACTTCTCTGAAGTCACCCAACAAGGCAACGCTTGAATAAATAAAATCCAGGTTTCAAAGTGCAGTCCAATACTACAAATTACTAGGTCTCAACTTGGATAACAAGCAGCTACAACCACATACGACCTCTGTATTCAAGGCAAATTTAAAGGAACAAGTGATTTGTGCTGAATTATTGTTTAGAAAGTGTTAGCATCCAACCAATGGAAAGGGAGCGCTCAGTAATTTTAGCGTGCCTGTAGCACAGGTATTCCCCAAACGCCGGTCACCCAGTGTTAAGCCATGCCTCTTGAACACAGGGCTGGGGAACCTGAGAAGCAATTCTAGATGCTGTCAAGTCACAGGTGTGGCTCAGAGCTGAGCACACTGTGTACGGGAGAATACTACCCACTCCGGCTTCCCAATCAAGCCGCCCTCAGCAGCCCAGCTGTAGTTTCCTTTGATGTGCTTTCTAAGCTTATCACTGATGAGTGAGTTTTAGTCTTTCTGGCAATTAAAATCTATAGACACACAAAGCATCATGTTTCACATTTAATGGAATGTCAGAACTTTAACAACATTGGCCTTCAAACAGTAGTTGAAGTCTGAACACATTAAGCAACTTAACAGTATGCTTTTTGGTGGGGGCTAAATTCTCAAAAGCCTTAAAAAAAAAAAAAAAAAGTCAAATTTCCAAGCCTTACTTAAATAATGAAAACTACAAAAAATAAATAAGGAATGCAAATTAACAGAGTAAAAATTGGTAAGTGCTTCATCAGACCCCTAGCTGCTCATAAATTTGAGAGTTAAAATACGGGGAATGGTTGCACTATTATTTTCATGCACAAATTATAATTACATTTAGTTTCAAAATCAAATTCTTTTTGGTCAGAAATTTGTACAAACTGAGCTTTTAAAAGTACAGTGAACTACAAAAAGATTAAATATGCAATTATAAAATATATTTATCCTAGGTCATAAGAATATAAAATGCTTATGGTCATGTCACTAGTACATTACACATTACACACATTTAAGGGTAACCTCTTTGCAATAATAATGTGAATGATACAACACTGTTTATTGCTCACGTCAGGCATGTAAATTGAAATCAAGTAGCTAAACCTCTGTGGTTCAGGGTTTGCTGAAGATCCGGTGGAACGCTATTTTAAAAAGTGTATAAACAGTTGCAGCGAGTTTGTACCTGCTCATATAAACAAAACACATCAACTTTGTTGGGGGGCAGCAGTTCATTTTTGTAAGTACCTGCAGTGGAAAGTCCTGAGATGTTGACATGTGATCAAGTTTACATCACTTCTCTACTGTATGTAACGGTCTGTACCCATTCCAGGTATCACTTAAAGTCACACCCCTAGTCATTAACTTACAGCAAAATTAGCTGCCGGAGCAGACAGGCTTACTGTTTACTTACAAGAAATGTTCTTGAAAATACATTTTCCAGCAAGAATAAGCGCCAACTAAAATCAGTGTACCAAACCCAATCTTAGTGAGAATAGGTTTCCAATATAACCACCTTTTTCTTTTTCTTTCAGTCTCATTTAGCTTCTGCTTCATCTGCTGCAGCTTCTGTGCTGTGTTAGCTTTTCTATCCTCTCGCAGTCGTTTTCGGACAGTACTTAAAGAAAAGGGGGAAAAAAGGTAAACCTTACATTGTAGAACAGGAAAAAAAGGCTATTAAAGCAAACCTCTTCCCAACACACTCCCAATAGTTAACCAACCCACCAGCAGCATATGGCAGCAGTATGCAAAATCTAAACCAAGCAGTCTTTATTCTGTTTTAACAATCTCAACATGGACAGTTTCAGGTCAGTGAAGCCCTGTGAAGTTAGCAAATGACAGATGTGAAGATGTAAGCGGTGCTTGACCTACGTGTTCAACAGGGAACAGGATTAGCTTAATGATCTGAGCTTAGTCTTTCAGCCCCGTCACTGCCCCATTCAGTGGCTGAAATTTTTTGCATGGAGGCTGCTTTTATATGCGATGTCAGGCACTACGTGCAAACATTCATCATACTGAAGCGTGTACCTCCTCTGCAGAGTTCACACTGTCCTCACAGACACATTGATCCTAGCCTACTCATCTCTGCGTGCACGTTTAACAGTGCTCGTCTTAGGCTGTAAACCAAATTTTGATCACAGACACAGGATAAAAATCAGCTGTGTGTTGTTACGCTGTCAGGGTCACCTTGTAATTCTTGGCTCCAAAAGCATCCTCACGATCTCTAGGAAAGTGTGATCTGACACCAAAAAGCGCTTTGATTGTCCAAATGCTAGCACACACACACCACTCCCACGCCCCACACACGCTCCTGAGGGGCTCCTGCAAACCCCTTCAGGACAGCAGTCATTCTCTCCCAGAACTCTCGAAGACAGGAAAGATGAACACCCTGCCGAGTTCAGTAAGCCACCTGTTGTTTCACAACTGCAGTCCATCTAGGTTGAACTGCCACATCTCGTCTCGACTGCGGCCCTTTGGGACAGACACGGCCCGCTCCCGTGCGCTGCGCAGCTTGGCACAACCCAGTCCGTTTCTGGGTCTCTGGCGATGGACCCCCACGCCACCCACACGTGGGCAGGCCCAAGTGACGCAGCACCCCAAGGCACAGTGGTTCCCATGGCAATTCCCAAAACACCAGCTCACAGCTGCGGCATTAGTATTCAGCAGGCAGAGAAAATCGATGGAGAAAGACATATTTGCGTGATGCAGCTAAACCACAGGAATCTACTAACAGTGACAGATTTAACATGAATGGAGGGTAACATAGGGCTTCAATGATACCATTTCAATCACTGTACAGAAAGTGGTAGGTGATAAAAACTTTGTGGTTTTGAGGCATCATATTTTTCCAAAGAGAAGTTAGCATGGTACTTAAAAATCAGTATCAAATTATGTTGGTCACTTTTAGGACCTAATTCACACTGTACAATAGAGTTCACAGACAGTCTGTAGGAAAAAGCTTTCAAGCATGACGCTTAGTTGCTTCAATTAGAGCAGAAGTTGTTCTTCTCTTGACCTTTTCACAAGGGATAACTGAAGTTCTGTTTCAAAAACTAATTAAATCACAGTCAAATACCACCTGTCCTTTCCCTCTACTGAAGAAAGATCTTTAAGGTTTCTTATGACGAGAAAAGCATACAGTACTTCAGCCTTTTGAGAGCGTATCCTCATTCTAAACAGTTTTGTCATTTTGCCTACCTTTCGATGTTTCCATCTGTGATATCCTGAACTTTAGTGGACAAGTCAGTATTTATTTTCTCCATTTGATCTTTGTTCTCCAGGCCTACGCTGTTCCCATTGTACTTTTCTGTGGTTACTTTGATCGGGTGCGGAGGAGATTGCTCAGAACTTGGTGCTTGGTCCTCCTTGGAGAGCTCCTTCCACCGTTTCTGCGAACAAGGAGAACAGATTTCAAACATTCCCCTATCACTGAAGGCCCTCTTTGTCCAAGATGTTTTCCAACAGAACAGACATAGAAGTAGATTAAAGGCACTACTAGATCAAGAAGTAAAAAAAATAGCTAGATGAAGAAATACAATTAGGTGAAGATACATCTTCTCCAACAATGACCCCTTTTTTATATTCCTCCAGGATGATGCTACTGTGAAGGTATGAGGCCACCAACTTTGGGCTTCGTACTGTCCACAGGAGTTCCACAATGTGGAAGCAACTTGTCTTGCATAGTCCTGCACTGTCCGGCACTTTCCGTCTCCCTCTACTCTCTCCATGCCTGTGCCGTGCTGGTACCTATCACGGCTCCAAAATACAGCAGGACCTTGTGTGCAAGAACTGTCTAAAAACAGAGACCTGGAGAAATCTGCAATCCCAATGAAAACAAATTTAGGGTTATTTATGCCAAAGTCATGGCCTACTATTTCACTTAGTTGTCCATTAGCCTGGAGAACTGCATCGTAAAACAGATACCTTGTTCTGAGAAGAAATCTGAAATGAGACCGAAGGAAAAAAAAAAACAACCACAAAAAACCCCCAACAAACAGATGATCTGAAATAAAACTGGTTTGCTCGATCTCTGTCCTAATGGGTAACTGTCCTAAGCATGAACAGTCTGAAGGCTTTCTGGCAACAAAATTTCATGCAGGAAAAAAACGAGAAAAGTAATAGGAGGGAAAAGAATTGCCCTTAAAAAGAATCAGTTCTTTTCTCACACAAATCATCTAGCCTGCAAAGATATAGAATACCTTGGGGGAAAAAGTCAGTTACTTCTAAATGTCAATCATAAGAAAGATGAACTGAAAACTGACTCCTCACAAAACGAGTGTTAGATTTTCGTCTGTCAAATGAATTCAAGACTGCTGGTCCAAACTAAATATCAAACTCAGAGACTTGCTGTCCAAAACCCCAGCTACTTATAGACTGACTGCTGGCAGAGTGAGTTTTAACACTTAAACCACCTCCTCCATTGCAGAGGAGCTTCCAGTATAGATCTGAAATTGGGGGAGAGTCTGCATGCACACCAGACTTCACTCTCGGAGGTTTTCTTTGTTTTCTTTTAAACACATACAAACCCAAAAAAAGAAAGAGCCACTAACAAATGGAAATCCACTTAGCAGCTCAATCTTACTGTCACGGGAAAAGGCCTTTTGGAAGACATGGTTGTGTCCATGCAAGACTTGCTGGCTAACATAAATACTGGTTACATCTGGAGCCACAGGGGAAGAACTGAAATCGGAGAAGATTTTACGACTTCTGTCAAACAGAAGGAATTTCCCACCCACCAAGAACTCTATTTTAAATATATAATAACAATAGCTGGTGGTGGCTGGTAATTTTAAGTTTAAATATCTATGATAAGATTACATGAATGGCAGAGTGTACAACTTGGAGCAGACAGGCAAGGAGGATTGTGCTGCTAAATTACATTTGCCATTTTATGACAGTACCTGCAACTTCATAAAAAAAAAAATCCCAACAAAAACTTATCTCAGGAACTGAAGTACCATGCTGTATCCAGTGAAATGATGTCTGGAAGAAACAAAGACGTAACGAAGTCTTTGAGAAATACAATTGTCCTTAAAATTGTAACCAAAATGCCTGCGTAGGCGAGCTAAGACTTAGGGCCTGTATTGCCTCTTGGAATGAATGGACACAACGGAAAGGTACGTTGAGATGTTCAATTGACAGAATCAGGTGAATGTCAGATACAGATTTTGGATTCACAAGATTCAGTATGAAACTGTAATATCCTGTCTGCAAAACACATGTACAGATCTGTCTGCTGTCTGTCTGCAAAACACATGTACGGATCTAAGAAATTCAACTTAGTCCTTTCAAAGCCACAAATTTGTTTTCCAGAGACGACTCATCTCAACAGATTTTTCTGAAAGACTGATGGTAAGTTATTCTACTATGTTTCTGAAGCAATATTAGCTTATCTTTATTATGAAGGAAATTTATGGAAATGAAAACTTCAATCTTGTTCCACCTCACCTATTTTATGTAGTGCAGTGCTGTAGTATAATTAGGAAGCAAGTAATTGTTTCAGCTACAGCACCGTGCAGCGGCACACCAACCACAGGCCTCTGCAGGGCTTGAGGGCAACCAAGGCGAGCATATGATCCTTCCTTTCAGTCAGAGGTGGAAGCCCCATC
>KL268983.1:7849-25409 GCA_000699545.1 Podiceps cristatus | reverse complement strand
AAAGAGACTCCTCATCCCCAGTACAAGTGTGGCAGTTGCAGCCACTAGCTGTATGCAGTGAAGGTCCAGGCATACATTCTGTTTGTCTGCACAGTTCACCTGCTTTCAAAATCCATGGAGATGTCAGAGATGAGCATTTGGGTAATGTTATGTTATGGAAGTGTTCAATGCCCTCCCCGTCACTAGCAGAGAGAACCACCTCTCACACTCTGGACAGTGTAATTGTTTCCTACGATGGAAAAAAATGATCTAGCTGACCTTGAAAGGAGAAATACTCCTATTAAGTACTGCCAATTGATTTTCTGCACATGACCCTGAGGCCTCTAGAGAAAAGTACCAGGACAACTGCCTGCAGTGCAGAAAACACTGTTTAAGAAAGATCATCTGAACAACCATAACAAGAAAAAAAAAAGAGCTAACAAGGAGTGTGCCTTCTTAGGCATTCTCTTAATACAAAGGAATAACACACTTGAACCTGGCAAGCAGTATTCCAAGTTGACAATGCTCCCTTGTCTCCAGAAACAAGAAATCCCATGATCTAAATGGGTAATTGTGGGAATCAGAGCTGCTCACAGTTTGGAGCATGGCTTTTAAAAAAAACAAAGTAGAAAACCTGTTAGCAAGAAATACCCTCATACCACCAGAAACAGCTTCCAGAAAATCAAGAGGCTAAATCGCTGTTAGTGTTAAGATGAATCATGCCATCTTCTAGGCATATGTTGCAGGTGTCAGCCTAGCAGCACATTACCTAGGTGTTCATTAGTAGTTGTGCAAAATTATTTCTTTCTTTACATCACAAGTCAAGAAACATTTGTTAAAGAGAAGAATCTGACACTACCGGAATCACAGAAAAGAGGAAATTTTCTTCACTCATGACTTTAAGAAATGGACAAAACAAAAAAGCCCTAGCATATGAAAATAGAATTAAGTCTGCTTCACAGCCCATCCTCCCAGTCCTCCCTCCCACCCAGCCCCAGTCATTTAAAGCAGCTGTTGTTACTGTTACATCTGCAAGCCACACTGATAAAATACTGAGATTTGGTAATCTGTTTACCCCAAAACTCATTATACTCAGCTAGATTCTACTAACTGTAACACAAATTTTAAAGGATATGAAGAAAAAAAAAAAAAAGGCAACTTTACTAATAAGCCTGATCCATAGCATCAGGCAACTTTACTGTTAGAAAAATATACAGCAAAGATCAAGAAATCCTAAGATGAGCCTTGCTGTCTTTTCAAAGTGATAGTGGGTATTACTTTTGCTTTTCAGTATTGAAGATACTGATTTAAACTTTTTTATTTTATAAAAAAATATTACTACAAATTATGTTTTATCTAAGTGTGGACAAATACATAGGATTAAAGGTTCAGCTGATAGAAGGCACTGACCAGATACCCTCTAATACCTTCTAGGCATCTATTGAAAAAGTCAAATCATTTAAATCCCACAAAGTGGTATGTTTTAAAATAGTTTGGAGCTCATTCTCAACTACTGTTAGCAGTCTACACTTTATGTTTAAATATATGTTTATTTTTAATTTACCTGTATAGTTGAATCCCCCATTATAAACTTTGCTCCTTCTATTACAGCCATATATGAAAATCTTAGCTGATCAGGAGTCTGAATAAGTCCCATTCGGTATTTTCTCATATCCAGTAATACCTTCTTAATATCTACAGAAAATGGGTCTTTTTTCTCCATCTGTAAAGAAAGTTACATTGAAAGTCATTGCTACTGACAGAGAGAGACAACATATAAAAAATAATTACAAGTAAAAATGAGTCATAAAATTCCATCTTAAAATTAAATTTCTTCGTATTATGTTTCCATTAGTTATATATGAAAATTAACATCTAAATGAGTTCTAAATTGTTTTTACAGGAAAAAAGTTAATCATCTAATGAAAGTTTATGAATAAATCAATGATCATTTATTAACTAAGTAAATCTGTACCCTAATATCAAGTCTTAACGTTAAGAAATTTAGGTATGCTTGATTTTATTCAGGCATGTATTTGTACTTTGAAATAGAACTATAAGAATCAGAACCATAAAGCAGTATTTTCTACTGCTCCTGAATGGAACAGCAATTTGAAATGACTGAACATGGCAGAAATTTCCTCATTCAAAGCACAATCCCTAATCCGAGCAATGCAAACACTTGTCCCCACACTACATTTAATCATAGAATCATAGAATCATAGAATGTTTTGGGTTGGAAGGGACCGCTAGCGGTCATCTAGTCCAACCCCCCTGCAGTGAGCAGGGACACCACTACCTAGACCAGGTTGCTCAGAGCCCCGTCCAACCTGGTCTTGAATGTTTCCAGGGATGGGGCATCCACCACCTCTCTGGGCAACCCGTTCCAGTGCTTCACCACCCTCATTGTAAAGAATTTCTTCCTTACATCTAATCTAAACCTACCCTGTAAATTTAATCACATATCTGTGCTTCTTGCAATGTTCACTTTAATTTGTCTAATATTAAAGTATACTTGCATCAAAATATAAACTTGTTTTTTAAGATGAAGAAAAAAATGAAGTTAAAAACAATAATAGAGGACACCTAACCAAATCAGAAGTGTCTTACAATTTAAATGAAATGCTATTTCACCTAACCCTGTGCTGTACATCTCACTATTACCAAGCACAGCCAAAGACAAAAAAGTCTGTGTCTGGACTTTAAAATCCAACAAAAATTTAATGAGATTTTAAATATTATTTAACAGTTGAAGTTCACTCAAGTTATGAGCAATTATAGATGATGGAATTCACTGAGTAAGTAAAAAACCTACTCATTCATGTGGTCCTGCAACTGGCTACCAAGCACCACCACCCAGAGGGCTGCACAGCTAGGGAAATTCTACACCATGTGCCATTACAGGCAGCAGGAGATCCAGCGGCACGCCTCAGCTCTCATCCTAGTTCAGATACCCATTTTCTGCAACCTTAAGTAAAGAGGCCTGTCAGACCTGCAAGATATTCCATGCTCAGAGAAAAGAGATTTATATATTCAGTTGTTTCAATACATGTTCACAAGCCTAACTTTAAGCTCATATTAAAAAAAAACCAAACAAACAAACAACAAAACAACCCAAACTCAATCTTTTCTAAGCACATCTTATGTAAAAGGAGAAGAATGCTTACTATTTACTTTCCAGGAAGCTTTGAAAATGTGTAAAGTACTTCAAGATGGATTTGTAAATGTATTTCAAGAGCTGTATTTTTAAACCATCAAAATATGTGAAGAGAAAAAAAAAAAAGTATGACGTCTTAATTAAAGTTTTCACTGGCATGTCATTAACTTAAATGCTTTTAAACCCTTCTGACCAAAAAGCCCGTATTGGGAAGACAGGCAGGGTGTCAGGAGAAGGAAAGGGGTGACAGAGAAAATGACCAAACACTTACCAGAACAAGACAAGTATCTACTAATGAAAATGTGCCGGAACGTCCTATCCCTGCACTGCAGTGAACTACTGCAGGTCCGTGCTCAGGACTTAGTGAGCCAGACTCTCTGACTTTAAACAGGAAGTTCAGGAATGAAGCTGGGGATTCTGGGACTCCGAAGTCTGGCCATGTAGTATAGTGAAAATGAAAGATCATCCTGGACTCACCACTCTATAAGTGAAAACAAACAAACAACACAGCTAGAAAGTATTCTGCTTTTGTTTGGTAAGCACACATTACCCCAATCTAAATCAATAGCTATTTTTCTATTTTCAACCTCCCATTTAAACAAACAACCCAATAACTTGAAGCAAGTTGGGTGACAACCAACAGTTGGGTGACAGCCAACAGTTGGGTGACAGCCAACCAACTTGAAGCAGTTTCTCATCAAGTTGGTAGTTTTCCCCTTTGTAATTATTAACATACACATTTTTTTTCCCCTTCTTCTCAAACTTCCAATATTATATTTGGTTTGCTTTACTACTTGCCCCAAAATATTATTATTTTTCAACCATTAATGCAGCGTAATGTCTGACAACAGTTATTAGACTGCTAGCATTAACAAGACTGAAAAAAAAAAGAAATCTGCCAGCGTTGTAAGCACTCTCCACTCTTGCTCAGAGCAAGTTTTATTATCAAGAGGTATTAGCATCTCCTTTACACTAACCACACTACTGAGCGGAGCAGGAAGCTTTATGGAAAAGGCCTGAAAGAACCCATATAGCAGGATGCCTAAGCAAGACTTCTGCTGGATGCATTCATTCTTTGTAAGTAAGAAAGAAGGATTCCAAAACCACGCAGTTGTTTTAGAACCATGCAGCCCCTCTCCTAACATAACCAACTAACTGCAAGTACTGAAATAACAGCAAGAATGTACCTATATATCTGAAAAGCTCCGGTGACAAATTTGGATTCTATCTTTAGAGAACTCACTTCAGACCTGCTGTTAAATACTGGTCCTTGCCTCCCTTCTTTTTTTGCTACAGTGATTTTGAAACAACTTGATCGCCAATTTAGCTCTGGAATTTCAGAAAGGTTCAGTTATTTTAATCCTCCCTCTATTTCATCTTCTTTTCCACATAGACTGAAACCTACATAAACCTCCACAAAACTAGAACAAAGATTTAAAATATCAATGTATTCCAGAAAATCTGTTTTTCAGCAACAGTAAAACATAGCTATGAAATGGAAATAAACTCTATTATTCATCTCCTGCTCAGTCTGTTTCAACCTCTTATAAGAGACAACTTACAAAACTCCTTTGTGAAACTAAAATACTCTGGTTCATGGTTACCACAGAAACACAAATATGCTCCCATTTTGTCCTTTGCCTTCAACACCTGATACCGCAAGACTGCCAATACTTTCACAGAAAACAGTGGATATTAACATGACTCAAGTCACTCTGAAATGCACAACTTATCTTCCAGGAATATTTTGTCTTTTGACTAAGAGCTCAACAAGGACAACAGAGTCTGATCCATCCCGGTGGGAAAATGAGTACACAGTAAGATTTCAAAGGAGAAAAAACCCAAAACAAACAAAACCAAAAAACCCCCAACCAACCAACCAACAGAAACCCCACCAAAACCCACCAAACTACCAAGGTCTAAATTGTATGAATACACTGAATTTCCGTTTCTTATTTTTCTGAAGCAAAGCATTGGGAAAAAAAAAAAAAAAAAAAAAAAAGCTTGCATTTTTAACTGAGATAATCTTACTGGTCTTCCGTACCTAGTTTTTCAACTAGCGAGTTAATTCACTATTCAACTGAAATGACCCATTTGTTTAAAAATCATGAAGGACATAAATTTTTTAATAAGAAATCTGGAAATAACAGAATTTTAAAGAAGATTTTTTAGCAGGGCCTGCGGTGACAGGACATGGGTGAATAGTTTTAAACTGAAAGAGGGGAGATACAGACTAGACATAAGGAAGAAATTCTTTACAATGCAGGTGGTAAAGCACTGGAACAGGTTGCCCAAAGAGGTGGTGGAGGCCCCATCCCTGGAAACATTCAAGCCCAGGTTGGACAGGGCTCTGAGCAACCTGATCTGGGTAATGGTGTCCCTGCTCCCTGCAGGGGGCTTGGACTAGATGGGCTCTGGGGGTCCCTTCCAACCCAAAACATTCTATGATTCTATGATTTACAAACAAAATTAACAGGAAAACTGGAGATGAATTAAATGCACATTCTAGGTAAAGCAAAGCTTAAATTTGTTTCTTGTGAATCTAGATAACCCTTTAAAGTGATAATTGATACTCTCCCCCTCAAGATTTTTAAATAGCATTCTAGTTCAAAGCCTCCCTTATACCTCAAGAAGGCAAAAATGCCCTTATCTATAGAAAACAAGGGTGATCTGTGGGTGATTTGGTTTTTTGTTCCCCTCCACCCCCACCCCATACTGTAACAAGCACTAAGCATCCACCTCCTAAAAAAAAAAAAGTATCAGTACTTCAAGCACATGGCCAAGTGTCACCCTGCTCATACACTAATCTGAAAATAGGTATTTCTAAAGGAAAGATTAAACAGTACCGTTGTACATTTCATCCCAGCTCTAACCCACAGAACCGCCTTTTTCTCCCTCTCCATACTGTACAAAGGCTTTATCCAGCCCACAACTTTCCATCACTTCAGCTCATTTAAAAAAAGCCTGGTCTCTTCATCTGTCCCCATGAATTCCATTTCAGAGCACCTGAACTGGCTGGTCATCTTTGAGCTTGCAGTTTCTAATTGTACAGCCAAATCCCATTTGAATATTTCAAACCTCTCACATTTTCTCTCTTAAACAGAATGGCTCTTTCAAGTGGACCTTGGCAGTCAAGCTGTACAGCTGAAATACTGTCTTTGTGTAAATATCAGTACCACCCTTTCTTAAAGAACTCCCCCGTCACTGAGCCATGAACCACAGCTATCACTTACGTGAAGTGATGCAGGACTTTAACGAGAAAAGGTTTGGCTTGCTAAAGATTCACAACTGCTGATGGACAGAAATTCAATTTTAAAGAACAACTAATTTTATTAAAAGTGTTATCAGAAAACCAGATATTGTTTTAAAGAGAAAAAAGCTGGACTTCAAACAGTAGAATTAAATTTTATGTGTTATACACAAGGAACACATCTTTGCACGGTAGGAAGCGAGCCAAACCATTCTAGCAGAAGTTTCACAAACTACTAGGATAACCTTTCAGTAAATAACCAACATAGCTAAAACTGCTAAGCTCAGAGTGTTACCACCACACTGCACAGTTCTCCACTGACTGCTGGCAACACTAACAGCATAATCAAAGGATGATCAAACCACAAGCCATGCTCCAGGTTACAAGCAAGACACCCACACAAGGACTTGAGCAGAAAAAATAATATAATGCCATTAGACTAACTTTCATCAAAACAAGCCTTCTCACAACCTTTTAACAGTGACTATCCAATCACTCACAGCAAAAGAGTACAAAAGTCTTAGAATAACTTTAGGTTGTTCAGTCACCTGAGAGTATGAAGATGAATAAAATACTACCAAAATGATCAAAGGAATTTGTTGCCTTCAGTGTCAAGCAAAACAGGCAAAGACAGAAAAATGCTGGTCAAATTTCACACACTCCTGATAAAAGCCTTCATTTCATAGTTTAAGGGCTACTGATAAACATGTAAAATACACCTACAGCTTCATAGTGGTCCAGTATTAAATGATCATGCCTTAAGTATATTAACAACCATATAAATGTGACCATATAAATTTTGACCATATAAAATGAGAAGGTATACTCCAATACTCTAAGCACTGAAATTCAAAATCTTAAGTCAACTTTTACCACAACCTCTTTTATTTGTTCATTCTCATGCTTGGCAATTTGTTTTCCAAAATATACGTAAGAATGGCAATGAGGATAATGGGGCCAAATAATCCTCACAAGCATTCTGGTTGGGTTTTATTTTTTAGTTGGTTGGGTTTTTTTAATAACTAATGCATATCCTGTAAATCAACATGGTAATAGCTATGCCCACTTAATCTGCAAAACTTGACATTCAAGCAAGTCTGGGTTCTCCTTTCCTGTTAGACACCAATACCTTTCCTAACACCTCAGTCTTAGTTCTGACCAAAATTTATCCCTGTTGCAGTTAGACAAAGTGATATGATGACATCCTACAAGTTTAAAAGCAAGTGTATGTCATGTTTCAGAAATCCCTTCAAAACACTACAGGAATTACATACATACAAACATACAAAGATACCAGAAGATCCCAGAACATCACCTGCCATTAGGTTGTTTGCCTCTGGAAACAAAATGTCTTCTCAGTACACTTAACATTTTGAACATTGGAAACCAGCAGCAAAGCAGATCTTATCTTCTTGAACTACACTGACACTCCCTGGTTCAGCCACGGGCTTAGACAGCAAGGGCCACTAAGTAGTCGTGTGTCACCTTAATCTGACAGCAATGGCCACGCAGAGGCTTGGTACTAACCTGAGAATCCATTTTGCTAATGGGTTTTTCCAAATATTTGCTGTTTGCAGAGGACTCAAGATTCAACTTGAGTTTATTAATGAACCTTACTCTGAAGTATCATACCATGAATGACACATCAAGTCCAGTTCATTTCTTCCAGTGCTTTCTTCTCCAGCAAATATTTTCTTTGCAAACCTCTCCTTCAGCTGCTTTATTCTTATTTCTAGGAATTGAGTCTGGGAATATGTTCATCAAGGTTCCTCCATTAATTTCAATTCCTTTCCACCGCTCCATTTCCTCACCCAGTCAACCCCTGGTTTTCCTCAAGTACTGAGGCTCATTTGCCCTCCCGTAGCTTCCCTGAATTCTCCAGTACCAACCTAGTGCATTTGGTTTTTTGGGGTTTTTTGGAGTTTTTTCTCAGGGGTTTTTGGTTTTTTTTTTTTTTTTTTTTTTTTTTTTTTTTTTTTTTTTTTTTTGCTTGTAAGTATTCATTACTAGACACATTGTATCTTTCTCCAGGCTATCTGGGTTGCCACACTAGAAATTACTGAAAACACCAGTTTTCTTTCTCAAAAGACCAGTATTGTGACAAAAAAAGCTAAAAGTAGCAATAAAGAATAATATAAAAGCTACATATCCAACACGAGGTGGACTCTTCCAGAAGTTAGCTGCCAATATCTAACAATTTTCCCACAATATTGCCACAACACTTAGCAACTCCACCCAATAAGGTTATTTTACAGATTTAACAAAAGGCTCTCAAATTCCTATCACTCACTTCTCCAGTATACTGGAAGACTCTGCTTCAAATTATAGACATGCAATAGCTTCACATGTAAATGATTATGAATTTAACACGAGTGCGGTATTTTCCTTCTACCCTTATTTTCCAACAGAACCAAGGGTTTGTGGAAGCCTTCACAGTGAGTCTTTCCTCAAGGAGAGTTCTGAACCTGAGCAATTACAGCAAAAAGCAGTGGTCAACTTTCACAAGAGCTAACAATTGACACCAACAAAACGATGGAGGATACACAATGAACCATGGTGGAAAGGCAGCTTCAAATTTCTACATTCTAAAATGCAGACTCAGTCAGGCAAAAAAATAAGAAAATGCCACAATAAGCAGCAGCAAGACAAAGCACATTAGAAATATTTTCAAAACTATTGGAAAGATACCAATAAACACCATCTCCTCTCCAAAGCTTTATTAGATTACACTAGCCACAACAGCAAAACCAAATATTTGCCTAGGACAGATAAAAACAAATCAAACCACCACATGCCTTGATCTAATCCTAAAAACCAAACATTCCACCACACACTTGATTTCTAACTGCTCTTTAACAAAAAAACTAACAACAAACCAACCAAATATTCAGAGACTGTTTCATTGGTAAAACATTAAACAAGCACTTCACTCTGACACATACGTATTTTTCTGTACATATTAGAGGTATTTGTTGCAGTAACACAAATTTACTAGAGTTCAGAATGACTGTACAATACAAGACAATTCTAGTTCTTTTTGTTCTTAAGGAAATACTAACATTTCTTAAGTATTGTTGGAATTCAGAGTATATTTTGCTCATGAGTCATCTTATATTCCAGGCGTCAAGTGGCCAAATGTCTTACTATTCTGCCTCCACCAAAGTCCCCTCCAGAGTAACTTGCATAAACATAGTTAAGCTCACATTTCAAGTTACTACAAATACTCAATTCCCACAAGTTTTACGGTATAATTATCAAATTCTTACAGAAGGCTGCACTTAACATTTGCAGTGTTATTCTAGAAACTGTGTAGTCTTTGTTTGAATAACCAAGTATGTTCTACTTCTTGTAGCTGTTTTATATAAAAAAATATTCTTTGGAGTTAATATTTGGGGGGCCTTCCAGGAGTGCTAGGGTATTAAAATAAAAATTCACTATATTAACTTCACTAAGTATCTGTGAAACTGAGTTACATGACATACCAGAAACTGTACAGAGCTGAGGGGCCTGCCTTACCAGTCCAACGCAAACCCAGAAATTTAAGTGCTCAATAGCTCAAACTCGTCTTCTATAGTATACATTGTGCTGTTCCTCCAGCGATTTCTGGGTTTTCCAGCTAATGTTATGTCCAAACATACATATGTCAACAAAATTGCATACTTTGAAAACAGGAAGTTTAAGATTAGGGGCCAACATCAGCCAGACACTTTCATGAAGAGGCCTTTTTGGTAGTTAGGAAAACTTGCCTCAGCTTTCCAAAAAAGGAGAGTTATTCTTTCTCAGCCACTAGCTTGCAAGCACTACTCCTCTTTTCTTTGCCTTTGCTGTCAATAAACAAACAACTAAACATGAATTCTTCAGGACAGTAAGATCAATTTCATAAAGCTCTTCTTATACTAAATAGACCAAGGAACAACATGCCAAGTTTTATCATGTTGATATCATGAGGGGGGCTTCAAATTAACTAACATTATCTTAAAGTACCATAAATAGTTACTATAAATTCAAATAATTTTGACCAAATATATCAATGTTTAGTTGTATAAAACAACATGCAAAGGAATATCTTCAAGTTTTCCTTTCCCAAATCCACTGACAAGACAACCTTGAATAAAACTTGCCATCCTAGCACTTTCATTTAATATAAGGCAAGATTTATAGGGAGAGAGAATATCTTACAAGACATAGCTGGAACAAACAGACAAGCTCTTCAATCCTGTCTTCAGCTCTGAAACAGAAGCAGCAAATTCCAACCCAAGCTCAGGCCAGGAACAATTTTTTTTTGAGCTTAACTTGATTAAATTGTCATAGTGCTTAACTTTTAAGAGAAAAGGATGGTTGGTCCTGTGGAGCAAAATGGGAGGTAAGCAAGAGGAGATAAAATTACCTATCTACAGGTGGTAATCACCCCTCCCCCAAAAAACTTAAGATACCTGGACTATATGTAAAACTATTAAAAAAAAAACCACACACACAACAAAAACCCCCACAACAAACCAACACAGAAACAAACAGTAATTACTGAGTCTGATTTCCAATATTCAAAAGAAATCAGAATTTTCAGCTCCTAGGGTCCTCCTTTTAGGGTTTTTCTTACAGCTCCTCTTAGAATCACCACTATCATCAATTACAATTCAGCACATTAAGATACTGCCAAATGGAAAATGGAAGTATAAAAATGCTGAAGCTCTTATCTCTTTTAATGTATAGATTAATTCAGGTCTAATTCACTTGCTTATATGCCACACATACATCTTCAACATTCTCAGAAGCAAAGTGCATTAAAATTTTCACTGCAAAAGCTCAAACCTGTATGACAATATGCTAAACAGTTTTCATTATATACTTAAGCCCAGAAATGAGCTATACAGACTCAGAAAAGCTTACGTTGATATTTTCTAATTGCAGTAGATGTACTGTGTAATAGGATTTGACGTCTTCAGATACTAGCCTCACACGGAAACCTGTTTCACTGAACGTCATAACTTCCTCTTCTTTTGTTGGCCAGTATTGTGCACACTTCACCTAATTCAGTTTTTTAAAAAAGGAGGAAAAAAAAAAAAAAAAAAAGAGGAGAAAGAAAAATCTGGTTAAGTATCCTAGTATCTTGGGCTTTGCATGAGCAGATTCCGAGACCCCGTTATTGAACACAGTAGACTCAAGTACCTGCTCCCAGCTTAAGGAATTCTCGAAGTCCAGAATGTTTACAGTCACATTACTAAAACTGTTTCAATGGTTATTATGCATTCCAGCTTTATCTGCTTATGCTTTCTTTTACCAGAGGGCTAGCATGTTTTGAGACAGACCTTAACCCTTCTCCTTCTCCCCCCTCTAGTTCTCTACAGTGAACAGAGGTCTTTAGTCAGCTATTTCAACATTTACCCCCTCCATTTCCAACATGCACACCTGCACATTCACATAACTAATGTAACACATTCAGTTTTCCCAAGGCTTGCTGAATACTGGACGATTCTAGGGAAACAAAGGAATAAACTAACATAGCAATGCAAAGCTGTCCCTTATCCTTTATTCTTCTTGCCCTTCACTCAAACTTTCCGTAGGAAAATTTTTGTGTAAGAAAATAAGCGACTTTTTAAATGGACTAGTCAAATCTTTTTCACTAACAAATCAGCTCTGAATAAAAGCCATAAACCTCAAACAACATGCATTTATAACTAAAATCTACAGTGGCTTTAGGCACATTAGCAGGAAAACTACATCCTAACAGACGATTTGTGTATTCTGCATGTATACTACCAGCTGTAAAGAATCAAAAGTAACTAGACCGGTTTGACGATTGGTGGGCAGCAGCTTGTCTTGATTGTTACAAACAGTTAATATCACTATAAAACAAATATACTGCTCTGTTAGATTTAGAAGAAATAATCTAAAGAGACTAATTCAAACTTGGTTTACCACCTTTGGTTTTGTTCTAGAGCATCTTACACTGCTTATACTCCATCTTATTTCTATCTGTATATCCTCCTTTCTCAGGATGTTACTTTCACCTTTCCAAATGTATATTTATTAGATGCTGTTTTCACCAAACTTAATTTTGTGTTTTAGCTTCAAAACTGTAATGTTATATTAAATACATGTTATGCTGTACACCAGTGAGAAAGTCTTTTTAACATACCGATCAAATATTGTTCAACTGTATTCAAATTATGTGGCTTACTTTATAACTTTAGATCTAATATTACTTACCGATTCTTTTTCAACAATTCTGTTCAGCATGACAACCGCTTTGGTTTGTTGCTGCCATACCATCAGCCAAAAATGACAGCATGTGTTAGGTAGTGGACCCTGTGGAGTAAAGGACAAAAAAAGAGTGGGAGAATGTGTAGGCAAAGTGGTGGTTGGGCACAGTTAATAGTTCACTGTGTGAAACAGAAAAAAATGTTCCTCTGAAAAGTTTAAACAAATTATTAATAGAATTATAGTAATGACAGGCCAGAAAGTAACCTGCACAGATCATTCCAGTACTTAAAAGGGTTTTTTTTAAAAAACGAAACCAAAACCCAGTAAGAACTCAGGGAAGGGATGTTTCAGTTTGGGCATCAGTTCCATCATGCTGTTAGAATAAAAGCTACTGCAGGCATGCTCAGAAGGTACAAGATGAAATAAGGGGTAAAAGTATGGCTGCAACCTATTTCTAAAAGAACTGAAGAAAAGAGCAAGAAATATTTTATAAGTTTTATATGCAGTAAACTATTCATACTTAAATGCTCCCTTTAGCTTTTTCTTAAAATACGTGTTCACAACTAGATCAAACAGGCAGTTAGTACAAGATATAATTCATAGAGACAAGGAACCATCCAAATACAAATTATGACTGTAGAAATCCCCCTCCCCTAGATTCTCAATACCTGTAACAACCTAGTAATTGGTACTACTTACCTGTGTTAAAATATAGTATCTCTGGGCTTCTTCTATGACCACCTGGCTGGCATTGATATAGTCATTCTCGGTGTTCTGCAGTTTTACACGACTATGATCATCTAAAATTAAAAAAAAAAAAAAAAACACAAAAGAATTAATGACGCATCCATCTTGATGAATACTTTCTAACAGGCAAGTTTAGGTCTAATAAGCAATTAGAAATAAATTCAGCAGTACTAGCCAAATGGCAAACTACAAATGTATGTGAAACTGATTTCTCATGTAACTTTAATAACTGCTCGTCTCGTTCTCCCCTCAGCATTCCATCAGAGTAATTTCAGGCAACTATTAATAAAAAGCTGCTGAGAAAATGGCAACGTCCAGTTTTCTTTAGAAAAATAACCAAACAAAACAAGCCTCCCTCACATGCCAAATGACGCTCACAGCCATTCCTTAACAGCTGCATTTCCTTAATACAACAGCACCACAACCCACACCAGGCAGCAATCTGTCCTATCGCACCAGATCACTCCACTGCATGGTTTCCCTTAAGTACAGAATTCCAAGAGTTTTGCTGAACTGAGGGTTCATAGGTTGATGTAGAATCATAAATTCACACAGTAAAAAAAAAACCAAAAAAAACCAAAAAACCCCATACCTACTTGAAATAATTCAAATCAAGTTTTGATCAGTTCAATTTTCACTGTAATTTATTGTTTAATGCTATACAAATTAAAAATACTGAAGGGGCACATGCAAAAATGTACCTATTTAACAAACATTCAAATTAAACAAAGCCTAATCTAATTACAGTTTCAGTCTCTCACAGTTACATAGGCAAGACAGAAGATCCCCATATTTATGTCAGAGTAAAGAAAAGAACTCCCTTTAAAATTATAACATTAATATGAGAAAGATTATCAGACTGTTATACTAAAACACCACATAATAAAGAGTCACTGTGGCTGTTCCTAGAACCTTTTAGTATCTGACTTATTACCCTCTAGGAGACATTTAGGTAAACAGATTTGTTCATAGTAAATAATCCTCCAGCCATTTATTAGAACTGTATTAAATAAACAGCATTTTTAGTTTAAAATTTGTACACAACTGCATGCCAGGAAATAAGATCCAACTGACTGCAAACCTCCTGAAGCTCAGCTGCCTGGACACACTGTTTATGAGAATAATAAAAATTAGCAAATTAAAATTAATTTAAGAGACTTCAACACATTTCAGGAAGAGATGGAAGACACTGTGTAAAGAAACTGACAGAGCTGAGAGTGAATTATGTTACAATGTCAGTTTTAACCTACATTCACCTCGTGTAACCCACTGTCATGGTTTAGGCTGGGACGGAGCTAGTTTTGCATCCAGCAGCTACCCTGGTTTGGATTTAGCATATGAGAATGGCAATAGTGTACTGATGTTGTTGGTTGCTGCTGAATGCTTAAGGACATTTTGCAGGTTCCCAGGTTTGCCTAATGTGCAAGTCCAAAGCCTTGGGAGGGGCACAGCCAGAACAGTTGATCCAAACTGGCCAAAGAGAGTATTCCATACCATAGGCGTCATGCCCAGTATAAGGGAGGGTCAGCCATTGGCCCCCTTCACGTTCCCTTGTTGTTCCCTTCTTCCCCTTTTTAATTTTGTGCTCGTTGGGGCCTTTTCATTCATTTGTTTGACTGTTCATTCCCTCACTTGCTCTCTCTGGAACTTGCTGTTCTGGGAGAGCTGTGGGGGAATCCCTGCTCACTGGCAGCTGCTCGGGACAGGCTGTGTCAGTCCTCAGTGGTGAGAAATTGTGCATTGTTCATTTTATAGGTTCTATTATCCTTATATATTATTATCATCAGTATATTTTTCTATTTTTCCTTTGCTGCCCTGGTGAACTGCTTTTATCTCCACCTGAGTTTTCTTTTCCCTCCAATTCTCCTCTCCACCCCACCATGGGGGTGGGGGGAAGGGGAGTGATACTGCATGATACTCAAGTTACCATCTGAGGTTAAACCATGACACCCACAAAACTCATTCCAGGTGCAGACTGATGGCACAGGTGCCATTAAAATGTCAGCCTGCTTCTCCCTCTTCCATCCCCACACCAAAAGGCTAACTTCCTTCTGACAAACATCTTGGGGAATGCACAAAATCCATGAGTTTTGACATGAGCAACTACCAAGTATCACATTCAGTGCAGCTACAATAGCTGAACTCAGATTAAATCCCTTTACCACAGCCAGGCTATATAGCACAAGGCTTGTCTAAGAAATCAATGAATACATCCCCAGAACGTCAAAAAGATGATATGAATCAAAAAATACTCATCTAGATTCTTGTTCTATGGATCACTCATATGATTTTATAAATGCTTTCCATATGTTCAGAAACCTGGGAAAAGTACAATAGTATATTTACTGGGTCTTGATCTGTTTTCATACTCCACCCCCCCCTTTTTTTTTTTGAAAGGGCTAAGATTTGGGGTTGTGGTCCTACCTCCTTTAGCTGCTAGTTTGCTAGCTTTTATATGCAGTCACATACAAACAAGCAGAGAACAGAAATATGCTGAAAACCTAGTTTAATACAAAAGTATGAGAAAACTACTAGTTTAGTCCGCTTTCATTAGCATTCCAGCTGTCAGGCAACACCATCTTGACTTTCAGGAGTCTTAAAACAATTTATGATACATCTGCATCAAGAAAAAAACATTATCAAAGCCAAGACACAGCAAAATTAAGATATATGTGCATTTAGAAGTAAAATGCATCTCCGTGTATTATTTTGTCTGCATAGGAAAGTATTACTTTTTCCTTTCATGTATCACTATCTGAAATGTTTCTACTGGAGAGAAACCAAGACCTTTGTAAATATTACATGTCATTTGCCAACAGGAAAAACTTAAGATCTTGTTATAGTAAATCACACGTACCCGTACTAGTGTTCTCGGAAAGATGACGTAAGCAGGCACTGTTAACAGTTTAATCACCCAGCAGCAGCTACTGTATTGCTGCCAGTAGGAGATAACTACCAAGGCCCTAATGAGGTTTCCTGCTGTAATCCTTACACACATTTTCAGCCTTATTTTTTCCTTCTTATAAAGTCTGCTTTGTAAACATGACAAATAAAAGTCTGAAAGTTTTTCTTAAAGCCCCTTTTAATAACTAATTCTATGCAAAGACAGCCTCCCTCCTCCTACAAATACACTGGCATACACTCCACAGGACAAAGAAAGCTACTAGAATATATTGATTTCCCTTTTTTCAAGGGAAAGGGTTCCTAAAGGACACAATGACCCAGAAAACTCATTCAAGCCCTGGCTTGCTCTTCTGAATTAAATGAAGCAAGACAACAATTGACAGTGAGTTAGCTGTAACATACCTCCCATATGTAAATCATTTCCAGTTACATAGTACTTTAGATTTATATGAATGATAAACCTATCTTAAATCTTACCTTAAAGATTTATCTTAAATGTTGCCATTCCCACAACAGCTAAAATACAGTACTCATTTTTTGAAGTGCTAATTCCTCTATTTCAACAAACTATGCAGCCTGAAAAGGAAGTGGAAACCTTAAAAATGCTTCTCATTCTGGCTCCTTCAACTACTCCCAGAACCACCCGGTCTAAGATAAGCAAACTCATTACCCACTTCAAGAGAAACCCTGTCCCACTGATATCATTGACAACACTCCCCGTATCTCAAATAAGACCAAGACTTCACATTACACATCAATTTGCCCAAGTTAAAACTGAGACACAAAATGTTTGGCATTTTACATTACACGGTTCCTGCAGCTGGTTAATGAAAGGTTTTTATTTGAAAAAGCTATGCTTCTAGAAACATACCTGTATATAAAGGCATACCACTGTATACCTTTTATCAAAAAGATGTCTCTGTCTCCCTAAATACAGTGGTATTAACAACAAAGGAAGGTAAAATGCTACTTAGCGGATTAAAGAAAGTCATAAATAAAACATGTAGCCATAAGCCATCCCAATGACCCAGTCTGACCCTTTAGCGCCTACCAGCAAATCCCCTTCATTTCACTAATCTACAGCTAGACTGAGCCGCTAAATTATTCAAATTACAATATTCTGTCACTAGACCTATAGTCTCAAATTTCAGAGGTACCCTAAGGCAAAGGGATGGCAGAGACTTTTCCCCACCCAGCCACTGGTTGTACTCAATGAATGCCATCATATCAATCACAGCCTAGCTCCTAACTGAAATGCAGTCATACTGAAATACATGCGTAACTACTGGACAGGATCCTTACACTTAAGCAGGACGGGGGGG
>KL268982.1:37960-48137 GCA_000699545.1 Podiceps cristatus | reverse complement strand
GCCGCCCCCCCGCCGGCCGGGGAGCGCCCGGGGCGGGCAGCCCGGTCGGGATGTTTTCTAAGAAAGCGCTTGTACCTTCGTTTCTATTTGATTGTATGAAACTCTCCGTTTAAAAGACAAAAAAAAAAAATCTTTTCTATTCGTTAGAAGAAATGAGCTGTTTTAGATGCATTGAGCTGCTGGACTTTATATTTATTTTTGCATTTAAACTGTTGACTGCGTTAATTTAATATGTTTCTACCTGAATGTCTGTTATTATTTCCATAAAAGAGTAATAAAATCTGATATATTTGCACAGTACAGATCAGGCTGTCCTTATTTCAGGGGTCTAACCATCCTCCTTCGGCTTCCTTTACCCCTTTGAAGGCCAAAGGGATTTAAAGGCTGCCGACAGCTACTGCAGGAGCAGTGATGCCTTCCTCGGGGATGCTGCTCGGAGGGATCTCGCCGTCGTGCTGTCAGGTACATGCTAGCGAAACAAGAGCCAGGTTAGGCTAATTTTAGACAACTTTATTTGCGTTAGCCTGAATTGACATTTAAGGAGTGTTTGTAACTGGTTGTGTCCAAGAACCTTAATGCAACTGGGCAAGCCTCGTGCATTCGCAGATGCGCATATTTACTTTCTGTTCTCATCCAAGATGGTTTTGCCTCTTCTCCCCTTCCCCTTCTGACTCGTAAATTGTTTAGTGCTGTGGAGATGTTTGGCAGCTGGATATAACGCAGTTTCATTTGCTAGAGCCGGCGGTGCTATGTGGACATGCTTTTCCTGGGGTTGAAAAGTGAGGGTATTTCCATGTGGTACGGGAGTGAAGTTCGTGGGGCTTCTCTGTGCGCGTGTGCAGGCGTGCGTACGACTTTCTCGGTCCACGATGTATGTGCCGAGGAGCATCTGAAGCTCCCTGCAGAAGGAAGAGCCAACTCCTGGACTGGGAATATTTTCCCTGTATTTTCTCCATTCTCGTGAAATAGTCCCGTGTCATCCCATGGGAGCACCTTCCTTCAAGGCAAGCCTCAGGCGCTTGAAACTTCCCAGTTAGGTATTATTAGGGTAACGAGCTGTCACCTCTAAGGAAGGTTTCTGTGGTGAGGTTTTCTGGGGGGTTTCGGCTGCCCTTATGTCTGGCTCTAGGTGTGATCATGCTGGTAAATAGGGGTAGGCAGCGTGCTGTGAGCTTGTCGGGGGAGGTAAGGGCTGGGGCAGAGGCAAAGGCGAAGGTGATGCAGATGGAGAGCGGGGTGCCTAGCCAGAGCTGGCAACCTCAGACTTGCGCCCGCTGGGCACCAAAGGGCAGCGGATGACCCGCGTGAGGAGCTCGGTGGTGGCTCCGGGAGCCGCTGAAGCCTGGCTCTCTCTAGCTTAAAGCTGAGGGAAATCAGGTGGGGGGTACTTGGTTTCCGACAGGTCCTTCCCCAACTTTCATAAGTACAGGAAGAGTTTTAAAAAATCCCTTGCAGTAGGAGAGGCAGCTGACCTGCAGCACGAGGGGAGAGTAGTGCCTGCAATTCAGCAGATAGTGAAACGGGTCTGGGCTCTGGCCCAACCTTGTGAAAAAGCATTTAAACCACCCCCTGCCCCCGCTGCGTGTGGTCTGTGAAGCAGCTCGCCTCCCTGTGCCGTTAGATGGCTGCTTTCTGTGCAGGCACGGTACGTACACAACATCTACGTACAAGGCAAAGCAACTTGACCACCAGAACAGCTTTCAGCCAAGCAAACCGGACTTGGTAAGAAATAACCAGTTAATAGCAGCTGGGCTAATTTTCCTCAATAAATTCCTAAAGCTGTTACAAATCTGGGAGTTTTGAGTTTGTGAAAGGGTTTGAAACATCTATGGGAACTCTGTAGCCATGTGCTGGAATGTTGCATAATGCTCACAGAGGGCTAATGAGCACCGTAAGATTTCCAGCATCCTCCCCGCACTGCAGGTTTCAGGCTACTTTTCAGTCTTGCTTTGCTTTCGGCTCTGCTACGAACCTCCGTGATACGGGAAGTGGGTGGCAGCTTCAGGAGGCTGTGAGCGCACGATCCCCTTCCCCGCTCGTGGTTTCTCTTCAGCGGCTGGGATTAATAGCAGGCTGCTTCCCGTCGCCCTTCCCGTCCCCGCGCGAGCGGCCGTCGTGCGGGAGGCAGGGGAGGCTGTGCTGCGCCAGCCAGCAAGCAGAGCACCGGGCGCCCGCTTCCCGCAAGGGGGGGACCAGCCATTTTCCCTTTTCTGTTTCAGGAGACAAACGTGGATGTTAACACAGAGGACAAAGAGTTTGAGAATCTATTGTAGCATAATATTGGAGAAAAAGCCATATTCCAGTGGTTAGGCTGAATAAGTTTCTCTTCAACTGCTCTTTGTTAACATTTTTCTGCTCCATCTCCAAGTGAATAACACAGGAGATGCCAGGGCTACAGATATGCTAGCGCTTATGTTCCAAACAGTTACAATCGAGGCAAAACGGTGAAAAGCCAGGCTCTGTCCTGGAGAGCCCCTCCTGAATGCAGCCGGAAAAATAAGCCTTCCTTCCAGTCTTCCTGTGCTGCTAATTTTGAAGGATTCTCTTGCAACGGCTTTTAGCATCGCGGGTATCTGTCCTGTAAGGACTGCAGGAAGATTTATCAAATTCACTTTACTGAGGGTAATGAATAGCAAAGGGTTTTGAGTCTGTCACCCGCTGCTCGGGCTGGAGATGTGGGTTGTACGTTTCCTTCAGCAATTCACATCTTAAAAACATCCAGCAGACACCACTTAGAGGGATGCTCAGGATGGCAGCAAGTAGGCACAGGCATCCCACGTCTGCACGGGGAGGAGCTGGCAGCCAAGTGCTCTGGGCGCAGCAGGATGGGTCTCAGGGCAGAGGGGAGACTGAGCACCCCAGGGGTGCCTATTTCCCCAAATCACAGGGAGTCACGGAGCACAACTTGTCTTTAATGGGACCTGCGATTTTACTCTCATATCGCTTCGTGTGTAAATCATCCTGTCATCTGCGGCAAGAGAAGCGCCCGGTGGGGTGAGTAAAAGCTTGAACTTGAAAGTAATTCCTTTATTCTCTTCCTCTTTTGTGTCCAGTCCCCTTGAAGCTCGTCAGCATTTTTCCCCTGTGCTCGTGTTGAAACGCTGCGTTGGTGTAAAGCTGCTCGTGCTGGGGTGGTGGATCTGTGCCTCTGGGCCTTACGTTGGCCCAAGCGTAGAGGGGATCTGAATGGTGCAGTATCATCGCTCTCCCGGCATCAGGAAAAACACATCCTCTCTGTGCATCTCACGGACAAGCTTTTTCTGCTTTTCTTTTTCCAAAACATTTTAGTTAAATTTGACTTGGTAACTCACGGAGGATTTCTGGTTGCAATTTAGTGTTGACTTCGAGGGGCTGAGGACAGGCCCCTCTCCCAGCTGTGCGTGCACCATTTTTGCTGTTGGATGACTTTTCTCATCTCTGGGTTTCCAGTGACACACTGGGGACACTTCAGAGTGGAGCTGCTATCAGGAACAAACATGACAAGGTGCTTGTAATTCCTGCAGGTCTCTGTGCCAGGATCCCAAGAACGCGTTTGCTTTAGGAGCTGGCTAATGGCGACACGGCTCCTGACCCACACCGGTGCTGTGGGTCTGATCCTGCAGGACCGCGGTGGACAGACTGTGGGACACGGCCCTGAGTAAGAAACACCGCGTGAGCAGTGCTATCTAACGCCCGAAGTAACAGCGGAGCCATGGGACAAAGCACAAACCGAAGCATCTATCTAATTGTCAGGCTGATGGCAAGCAAATTGCTGTGTAGCAGGGGCAGGCGGACAAGCTCTAGCAAATCTGGTTGCTGTGGTTTTCCCAATGTTAGCAGTGCCGGCGGTTTACTGGCTGCCCTCCGAGGGGTTGTCACTCCCCAGCAGCGCTGGCAGAGCACAGTGTGTGCGTGGCCCTCAGCCCCCGCGGCCCTCGGTCTTGGGTGCGGGCTACCGAAGGCACCGCTGGAGAGGAGGCTGGCACAGTTCTCCAGGCTGCATCAGCCTCGCTTGAACCTCGTCTCCTGTGGTGTGGCTCAGCCTGCCTCGGCTGTCTTTTGTACATGTGCAAGATGCACATGGGGCTTGCATTTTTTTGGGGGGGGAGGGAAATACCTCAGGGAGGTGGGGATAGCCTGAAATCCCTAGGCAGAGCTCAGGCTGCGGTGCAGTGATGCACCGGTGCCCTGGATTTGCAGTTTAGCTTCTCACAGCCATCTTAAATAGAGGGTGCAAGCTGAGCACGGTGCTTTGGCAAGCCTGGCTCCAGACTTTAGGGGTAGTTTTTTGGCTGTAAAGATGCAAGATTACATCCGGAGCAGAAAATAATCATGTGTCTGGTAATAACATATGCAAGAGGAGCTCACAGAGCAGGAGGCCATTGCACAGTACGGGGAGGTTGCCAGCTCAACCCTGCAGGCTTCACCGAGTGTGGTACGTAGTCTTTCACCTCCAATTGAGCAGCCACCCGAGCTCAGGTGGCTGAACCTGGGGAAATGAATTCGTTGTGGGAATGAATTGATGCCCAAACAGCGTCTTGTCACGCATACACACAAGTGTCCCTGTGCCTGGTCTGTCTAGTCTAGAGCAAATGCTGCTAACAGAGCAGTCCAGCTCTTGACTGTAGAGCAAAGCACCTCCAGATATTTAATTGGCAGTGCAATTAGTTTAACTGGTACCAGGGAGAAGGAAATACTTCCTGCAGAACCAATAACTGTGGTGTCAGACTCGTGTAACCGTTTCCTGTGCCAGAGCACCAGCCTTAAGGCTATTAAATGTGTGAACTTGTTAATTACGCACTTACGACTCCTGTGTTAGCAAATGTTATAAATAGTATAGGGTCAGATCCTTCCTGATTTTGGCTGCATTGGTGTCAGCCAGGCTTTGGTCCAGCTCTGCTCTGGAGTTGTTCTGTATTTGCCCCTTGAGAATTCGTGCTATTTGCTGATGTACCTGAGCACGTTTCCGGACTGGCCTGAAATGTCCGAGCCGCTGCTCCCCTGCTCCGTCACACCCAGGATACTCCGAGGCTTCTCCCGGCCTTACAGAAAGGTAACCATGGCTGTGCTTCGGGAGCAGCGCGGGTGGTGTGCACCCGCCTGGCTAGGACATCCATTCCCCGCTCCCGGGCAGAGTGGGAGCTGGTGGCAGTGGTGGGGAGAGGCCGGGGGAGCTGGGCAAGAGGGGAGAGGGCTTTGCTTCACGTCCTCTGCGAGTCCATACTGATATGAAACTGCAGAAGACTTTCTTTGAAACCAGAGATTTGCAGGTTTGCCTGGGTCCGATTTCAAACAAAACAAGATCTACCATGATAATTTATGACTCTGTCTGGAACAGAGATTCTTTGTTTGGAAATATTTGCATTGAAGAGGTTGAAGTTATTTATTAGGAACTGGTGAAAGGGAAGTTTTCTTCCTTGGCTTGATTTAAGACCCTGTTGTTGTGGAAGATTTTTTTTTTTTTTTTTCCCTGTGAAGAAAATGACCTTTCTTGGGCAGGAGGGAAGGGGACTGGCGAGAAGGGAGAAAGGGAGGGAGAGAACACAGTTTGCTTGTGAAACAGCTCTTGGCTAACAAAAAGCCATGTGAAGGATGTTTATGTGCTTGTTACTTTTAATCTTGGGTTCTGGCAAGTCAGTGTTTTCCCTTTGAGAAGTATTTGGAGGTCCTGACCATGATCGTTAAAGACCCATTTCAGTCTCTTTTCACAACAACCCCTAATGTCTGAGGGAGCCTGCACTTCGCTGACTTGAATCTTTCAGGGGAAATTCAGCGGGGTAACGTGTTTTTTCCACTGTTCCTTAAGTAAAAGCAAACAGAAGTAAAGCTGCATCAGAAACATAGGTTATCGCTCATGCTTACTGTTAAAACATTTGCTATTAAGCTAAGTTGGATGCATTTCAACCGTATAGCAGCAGTGCATATGTGGCCGGCATTTATCGGCCGGGAATGCATGCGGGGGGGGTTTCACAGAGGCGCGGCTGTGCTATCGTGGTGACCTGCACAGCTCCAAGGTACTCCGTGCTTTGGAGGCAGGCGGATGGTCGGGTTGTGCAGGGGTGGAAAGATGCAGAAGCGCCAAAACCTGGAAGGACACAGCTCTGTCACTTTGCAGAGAGGCAGCTAAAGCAGAGTTGTCTGGGAACGGAGCTGCTGGAGCAGAACCAAATGGTGCGGGGAAAGGGCAGAGGCAGGAAAGAAAGAAAGCAAGAAAGAAAGAAAGAAAGAAAGAAAGAAAGAAAGAAAGAAAAAGAGAGAGAAAAAGAAAGAAAGAAAGAAAGAGAGAGAGAGAGAAAGAAAGAGAGAGAGAAAGAAAGAAAGAGAGAAAGAGAGAGAAAGAGAGAAAGAGAGAAAGAGAGAAAGAGAGAAAGAGAGAGAGAGAGAAAGAAAGAAAGAAAGAAAGAAAGAAAGAAAGAAAGAAAGAAAGAAAGAAGACAAAATTACCCAACCTCAGAGCAAATTTGGATGTGGCCTGCCTGCCTAAGAAGGCAAGTAACAGAGCCTGGTTTTAATCAGCTTCCATTAGTAGCACCCCTGAGTTTACGGACCCTTGGGACCCAACGAAATGAAATGAAGTTTTGCCTGCTTTTTCTAGTTCTGAAGCATACTGGCATTTTCATGTGACATTTTTGTTTGTTTCCCAAAATAAATGTGAGAGTTATCAAACAACTCCTCCTTTTCCCAGAATATCAACCCAAAAATAACCAATCCACTAGCTTTAGCAGTTTAGTTATTATTTTTGTGACTGTGTCTGTAAGAAGGACATGGAGGTGCTTGAGCGTGTCCAGAGAAGGGCGACGAAGCTGGTGAGGGGCCTGGAGAACAGGTCCTACGAGGAGCGGCTGAGGGAGCTGGGCTTGTTCAGCCTGGAGAAGAGGAGGCTCAGGGGCGACCTTATCGCTCTCTACAGGTACCTTAAAGGAGGCTGTAGTGAGGTGGGGGTTGGCCTGTTTTCCCACGTGCCTGGTGACAGGACGAGGGGGAATGGGCTTAAGTTGCGCCAGGGGAGTTTTAGGTTAGATGTTAGGAAGAACTTCTTTACTGAAAGGGTTGTTAGACATTGGAACAGGCTGCCCAGGGAGGTGGTGGAGTCACCATCCCTGGAGGTCTTTAAAAGACGTTTAGATGTAGAGCTTAGGGATATGGTTATTGATAGGTTAGAGTTTGGACTCGATGATCTTGAGGGCTCTTCCAACCTAGAAATCCTGTGATCCTGTGATCCTGTGATCCTGTATGTGTGTTTACTCCTGGATCATAGAACGTTTTGTATTGGAAGGGACCCCCAGAGCCCATCTAGTCCAACCCCCCTGCAGTGAGCAGGGACACCATTACCCAGATCAGGTTGCTCAGAGCCCCGTCCAACTTGGGCTTGAATGTTTCCAGGGATGGGGCATCCGCCACCTCTCTGGGCAACCCATTCCAGTGCTTCACCACCCTCATTGCGAAGAATTTCTTCCTTACATCTAATCTAAACCTACCCTGTTTCAGCTTAAACCCATGACCCCTTGTCCTGTCACCGCTGTCCCTACTGAAAAGATTCTCCCCCTCTTTCCTATAGGCCCCCTTTAAGCACTGAAAGGCCACAATCAGGTCTCCCCGCAGCCTTCTCTTCTCCAGGCTGAACAACCCCAACTCTCTCAGCCTGTCCTCACAGCAGAGGTGCTCCAGCCCTCGGATCATTCTTGTGGCCTCCTCTGGACCCGCTCCAACAGCTCCATGTCCTTCTTGTGCTGAGAATAGTGTCCCCATGTGTTTTTACTGTACAGATGAAGCAAGGAAGTGGAGGTGGCAGGATCGCTGAGATTGCTGCTTAGCTTTAGACGCAAAGGTGCTCCGGGGCTCAGAGCAGGGGTGCTAGTGGTTTGGGCATTTACTGCTTGTTCAGGGACAGAAAATAGTCTCATGTTTGCAGGGAGAAACAGAGAGTTAGGGGAGAGAGCGCTGTTCCCAATCTTCCCGTTGGTGCACTGCCTGGCCACGAGCAAACTGCTTCTCTCTGGACCTCAGTTTCCCTGTAGGTGACTGGGAATTGATGAGGTTTGATTCGCTAATCCCTGCAGATGGAGGTCTGTTGCTTTGCAGCCACGGGAGACATGTTTGGTCGGTGAATGGAGAGGACTTGGATTTATTCAGAGGACAAATGCCCAGCAATGCGGTGTCATGCTTTATAAAACTCACAGCTGCGTGGTGAGATCACCTGTGCCAAAGAAGGTGGCTTTGCTTTGCCGGAGAGTGTGGCACAGAGCCTGGGCCCCTCTGGTCCAGACTCCCCGTGCCACCCGTCGGAGGCCACGTGCAGCCCCTGGCTGGCCAGAGGCACCTGCCCTTTGCAGGGACACACACTTTTGCTGCTGCTCAGCAGATATTTTGGGGAACTGGGGAGGAAAAAGTGTCCTGCCACTTGCCAGCAAACTGTGCTAGGATTTCAGGCCGAGAAAACCGATGCATGGTGTTTACACATGACCAGGCTCACATGTGGCCTTTTCAGGTGTCCCGTCCCCTTGCTCAGGGACCTGCGGCTGGCGGCTCTCCTCCTGCTGTGCAGGGATCCCGTAGGGTTTCTACATTTGGAAAGGGCTCGTTTTGTCAGCATGAATGTGGGTCTGGATCAGAGAGGAAGGAGGGCTTCCTGTGAGCGTCTGAGAGAAGAGGGTGCCGTCGCGTCCGAGCCGAAACGTGGTCGCTTCAGGAGCTTCGTGGAAAGGAGCCGAGCACAAGGACATACAAGGAACGTGACGGCTGAGTAGGTCAACAAGTTGCCTTCTAGGGCAACAAGTCTGAGCACCTACAAGCCTCGAGGAGCTCTTGATTTAGCTCGAGGAGTATACAGATGCAATGAGGAAGCACTTTGCAATAGAGATAATCAAGCATTCAGATTTCACGGCTCTGTATGGTGAAACTTCCTCCCCTCATCCTCTACAGTAAAGGCTTGGCTTCAAGGATAAAAATTAAAAGAAATCAAACAAGTAAAAAAGGCTTGCAGACATCTAGGCTCTGGATATTAGGAGTCCATGATAAATTTAACTACCAGAAAGACTTTTCAAAAAGAATAAAAATAGCTAGCATAGTTAAGTAGTAGATTAAAGAATATTATTAGAAGTAAAAAGATATCCTGCAAAAAGCATAAGTCATGTCCAAAGGGGAAAAACAGAAAGGATCATAAATGCTGGGATGTAAAATGTGAAATCATAATAAGACATGCTTAAAAAATGATTTGAAGAATGGCTTATAAAAGGCTAGAAGCTTCTGCTAGAAGCTTTTGCAAACACATCGAAAGACTTTCCCTGGAAAGTCTTTGGCCCTCTGGCTGAACAGAGACTAAAGTGAACGCTCAAGGAGGGTAAGGCAATATCAGAAAAGCTAAGTTCAAGCCCCGCAACACTGTAAACTACGTATACTTGACTATATATTCAATATGAAGTACTCTAAAGCAGCAATTATTGATGGTGAAAGAGATGTTGGAGTCATTGGGGATAGCCTTAAGTCAGCTTGCTACTCAGTAATCATTAAGTGATAAAAATGTTGACAACTGCTAGGAAAGAAATCAAAAGCAAAAAAGAATCTTAATCTGGCAACTGTCTAAAATGACAGTGCTCTGGTATCCTGTACATTTTGTTTAGGTCTAGTTATTAAAAAAAAAAAAAAATCAAACCAGGTATCTCTATTTCCTGCTGTTGAACTGAAATTTAATAGACTAGGAACTTTTGGTTTGGAAAAAAGAAAAGAAAAGAAAAGAAAAGAAAAGAAAAGAAAAGAAAAGAAAAGAAAAGAAAAGAAAAGAAAAGAAAAGAAAAGAAAAGAAAAGAAAAAGAAAAGAAAAGAAAAGAAAAGAAGGTAGGAGGGAGATGCAGGAATTCATGAATAGTTTGCAAAGACCAATGAGGAACTTTCATTAAAGTTAACATTAAGTTTCATTAAAAATTGAACTTTAAAAAAAATTATTTCTAACAATACAAGAGCTGGAGCAGCATATAAATTATTGGACAAGCAGGTTTATGACAAACAAAAGGAAATACTTGTACAATGAATAACGGAATCACACAATTCACTGCCAAAGGATGTGGTGGATGCCAAAAGGACTAGCCTGCTCAAAAAGCAATTAGGCAAATTCCTAGGAGAAAGGCTTAGGCAGAGCTAGTAAGTAACATCACAGGGGACGGGGACAGGCTGTGGCTGGGAGCTGCCCTGCAGCCGGGAT